>CM026414.1:8429301-8543370 GCA_014858505.1 Corymbia citriodora subsp. variegata
CGCGACCTCCGACCTCCGGCGGCGACGCTGGGTTCGCGCGACCCAGGCGCGACGCCGCCGGAGGTCGCGACCTCAGGCGCGACGCCTGAGTTCGCGTGAACCCAGCCGTCGCCGCCGGAGGTCGCGACCTCAGGCGCGACGCCTGGGTTCGCGCGACCCAGGCGTCGCCGCTGGCCAGATCTGGCCGCCGGACAGCAGCGCCGGTGGCCAGATCTGGCCGGCCACCGGTCTGGTTAAAAAAAAAAAAAGAAAAAAGAAAAAAAAGAAAAGCTATTTGTAAATGCAAGTATACCAAACGCTATTCACTTTCACCAAATGCTCAAAGTCATTACGGAAAACTCAATTTGCCAAACGCTTTTGCTTTCACCAAATGCCCATTCAGCTAAAGATACTTGGGGAAATGCAAATGCATTCCCCAAAAGTTGAACCAAACGGGCCCTCTGTGAGTATCTGGAAACCGGATCTCTCGTTGATGTTTCTTGTTTCCCTTGACAATGACCAATTATTGGAAGTGTTTGTTGTTACTGGTTGTTGATTGTCCTGTTCTTGCTCTGTTGGGCGTTCTGCAGTTATGATCTTGTTCTGCCCTTCTTTATTTTTATTTTTAATTTTTGGGCTAGCAAGAATGGGTTGTTGCATTGCGTGACGATGATGCTGTGGGGTTGTGGTAGATTATTATCTGAAGGAAAAATAGTGCAAGAACTTAGAAGAACAAGATTCTCACGAAATTACTCTCCGCCAAACAAAGTTTCGCATGCTTTTCGATATTCATGCGATTCGATATATGTGGATTTTCGGGATGTACCTTGTCTTTGTTGTCTCCAACGTTACACATTCTCTAGTCAAACCTTGTCATCGTCTTGCTACAAATCTTTGGATTCTCCTATTCTCGACCAATTTTCTTGCTCCAAAAGATCTCGGTACAGTCAAAACAGAGGTGCTTTCGGCAGATGATCGTTTCGAAACATCTGCTATTCGACTTTTCTTTGTTTTTCCTTAGCCATCTTGGATGTATGTCTGGAAAACTGTCTCTCTTCGAACTATGTTCTGTTATTCTGTGATTGTCACATGTAGCTCTAGAATTAGTCGCTTTCAGAACGTTATGTTTAGGAGAGGAGGTTCTCTTTTGGATAGAATTTATCAACTAAAATTGGCTAAATCCTCTCATTGAAGAAGTTGTACTACCTTTCTAAGAAGTATTTGTTTGGCCATCTTTCGGATTCTCTCCTTATTTTCCTTCTATGTCACCTTTTCTAATTTTCAAAAAGGACATGATATTTCAACATATTGATAATTTAATGTGTGCTTCAAACAGTCCTTTTTTTTTGGGTTGTTTATATGGAGGCAAAGTGTAAAAGGAAGATATCCATTATATATATAATTGAGAGGAATGAAATATAATTGTAAGCATAAGGGTAAAATAGGTAATTAAATAAAAATGCTCATATCTAAATAAAAATGCATAAATAAATTGCAGGTAATTAAATCACCAACCATAGGCGGTTAAACCAGTCGATTGTGGGGTATGAGCGATAATTTAAATAGACAGTAGGAAATCTTAAATAAAATATTGCATTAATTGAAAGTCATAAGTACCGATATTTAAATTTGTATAAGAAATACAAGTGCAATATAGAAAAGATCTTTTGATTTACAAACCATAGGCGAGGTTTGCAACCATTGATCTAACAGGGGTTTATGATGATAAAATGGTAAGATGGGAATATGAAATTCTTACCAAGGACCGATTAGAACCAAGTACTTGGTTATTGATCTTGGAAGGAAAAGAAAGAGGGATGGTTGTTGGATGGATGAAGAAGTGGAGAAGGGAGAGGAGGGGAGAACTCTTTCTGAGATGAAGGCAAGAAGGAAGTAGAAGGGCTGTCTCTGTTCGAAGCCTGCCTTTCTCTCTTATGGAAGGGTTTATTTATATAAGGGTCAAGTCACTACAGACAAAAGATGAACAGTGTGTTCACGAGCGATTACTATTTGTCTGCAGTGAGAAGTGACTTGATTGTATTGAAAGTGCACAATGATACAGTGAGAATCTTTATGCCGAATTCAAAATATGAAATTTGATTTGACCTAAAGTGCACAGAGATTCAGTGAGAGTCTTTGTGCAGAACTTATAGAATATTTGGGCAGAGTCACTTGATGAGCTCTTTGGCATTGGTTGTCCCACCTTTGCTTTTCAATCTTCATCTTCCGCCAGATTAATGCCATAGCAATCATCTTCATTGGTGTTGCCGCTATGGTAGGAGTGAGAGGACTCTGATTCTTCCAACTCACTTATTGCCTGTTTTAAAAGTCCCTTGAGTTGATCTTGGGACTGAGCTGATGCCAGTTTAGATAAAACGAACCCCTTATCATAGAGGAAAGGGGTAACTCCTTCAGGTGGGAGGATATTAGAACAACCTTGGCTGGGGTTTCTCTTGCTCAACCAGTTTGTGACTGATTGTTCACTTAAAGTGAGAATCTTTATGCCGAATTCAAAATATGGAATCTGATTTGACCTAAAGTGCATAGAGATTCAGTGAGAGTCTTTGTGCAGAACTTATAGAATATTTGGGCAGAGTCACGTGATGAGCTCTTTGGCATTGGTTGTCCCACCTTTGCTTTTCAATCTTAATCTTCCGCCAGATTAATGCCATAGCAATCATCTTCATTGGTGTTGCCGCTATGGTAGGAGTGGGAGGACTCTGATTCTTCCAACTCACTTATTGCCTGTTTTAAAAGTCCCTTGAGTTGATCTTGGGACTGAGCTGATGCCAGTTTAGATAAAACGAACCCCTTATCATAGAGGAAATGGGTAACTCTTTCAGGTGGGAGGATATTAGAACAACCCTGGCTATTCACTTACTCTATCAAAAAATTCGAGTCAATATGAGGGTGTCTGATTCAATGATCTTTTTGTATTCAAAATTCTACGCCATAGCTCATGATACTCGGAAGTATATGAAAAAGAGTATCAGGTTAGGGAATCTTTCTTCATATGAAAGGGGTATAAATCTGCTAGAGAAGAGTTTAAAACTGGGTTGCACCAAATGGTGCAAAATTTCACTAATGGGTCCAAAATGTTCCCACTATCGAATGAACTAAAAAGGTATCATGCGGGTATTTAAATCTTCGAAAAAGATCAACCATGTGTGGGAGTTATTGGCATTTTTCCTGAGGAAAGTATTCCACCAAGCTTGTTGGTAATCAAAATATAAATAAGAGGTTCTGTATGGTATCGGTTCGGTGATCTTGGTATCGAATTTGACCATGGTTATGGGAGTGAGTTTCCACATGGTAGGATGAATGATTTTGTGTATCCTTGCCGTGGAATAATTGATATGATTTTTATCAGAAAAGTGTTTGAAAGTGACAGGCTTGGTTTCTGTCAAAATACTTTCATAAAACTCCACTGTTTTGTAAGGATCATGCGGGGTATAATTAAATTTTCAGAAAACATATTTTTTGCAAAGACGATCATCTTCGTCATAAAAACCATTTTTAACAGTGCAAATATTTTGATAATTCATTTTATCAAAAAACTTTGATTTTGGAGGGATTGCCTAGGTTGTCTAAGTAGGCTGAATCACCACCTCACTAAGAGTCATTTTTCCCTTTGGTTTTCGAACACTCGAAGGGGAAGTATTCAAGCTTACTTCTACTTGGTTGTTATTTGGTTTATTGAAGGCTATTTCAAGAAATTTTAAGGCCTCCTGATGGGAAATGTTGGATATGGAAAACTGAGGGTTTGAAGGTGGTGAGGAAGGTTCCTTTTTGGGAGATATAATAATCTGGCTTTCTGACGTATTGAAAGGTTGTTGGGTGGCTTGTAACCAGCTTCTGATGTTGGTCATATGTTTGGGTTTTGTTGCCAAAGACTAGGCAATTTCCTTGCCTTTATCTTTTCTGGTGGGTTTGGGGGGCATTTTCCCTGTAAAAATTCTCGTGTGAGAAAATCCGGTAATGAATTTGAAGAACCATTTATAAATTCAATATCAAAATCAAAAACAGATAAAATGGCTTGCCATCTGGCAAAGATTTGTTTTGAAGCAATATTTTGGACATCTTTTTGTAAAACATCTTTCGCAGATTTGATTTCAATCCTTAATAGAAACTTTTGATTCAGAAGATCTCATTGGAATTTGGAAATAAATAAAACTATAGCATGCATTTCCTTTTTTATAGTAGAGTAATTCTTTTGGCAGTCATTCCAATGAGTCACAAATTCTTAATGCTTATAAGTTAGATGATAATGGTCGAGCTATTGTATGTGAAAATGACCAACCCATCCAAGATGCTGTAAATGCTCTTTTATATTCCATTTCCCAATATTTCATAGGTGATCCTTTATACATTCATGATAAGAATCTAGATCTTCTTTTTAACATGAAGTGTAAATCCCTTGGAGAATTTAGGGAATACAAAGATGTTTTCTTCCAAAGAGTTCTTCTCCGGTCTGATTATAACCAACCCTTTTGGAAAGAAAAATTCCTTGTCGGTCTTCCTAAACTTATAGGAGAACAAGTTCGCGATAAGATAAGGGAAGAACATAACGAACAAATCCCTTATGATCTCCTTTCTTATGATGAGCTAGTTTCCTATGTTTATAAGATTGGAACACAATTGTGTACCAACATACGTTTTCAAAAACAACTCAAAAAAGAATAAAAAACCTCAAACAAAGGTTTGAGAGATTTTTGCGCCCAATATGACCCATCTTTTATAAGTCCAAAAAATAGAAAATCTTCTAAAACCAAATGTTCGGGCAAATGCTCAAACGATTGCCCTCAGTGCTCTTCAAAAAAAACCAAGGAGAAATTTCAATAGATTTAATAAATCTTACAATAAGGATAACAAAAGACAAAATTCCAATAAGACAAAGAAGAACTCTTACAAAAACATTGAATGTTACAATTGCGGTAAAAAAGGTCATACTGCAAAATTTTGCAAAATTAATAAATAAATCAATGAATTACATCTTGAAGAAGAAACTTTCAATAATCTCCTCCAAATCATGGTGGAAGAAATCAATTCTTCAGGCGATTCGGATACAGAAGATGGCCTCCAGGTTAATGACCTCGAAACCTCTTCAGAATCTGATGAGAATAATTATCAGGATTCCTTTGAAATAAATGTTTTGACTGAGGAAGAAGAAATTATTTTGCAAAAAATCGATCAAATCGAAGATCCTCAAGCCAAGGTAAAATTTCTTAATAGCCTCCAATCTTCCATAGTACCCATACTCCAATCTAATATTCCTTATAACCTATCCACCATTTTAGAAAGGAAAAAATGTTATTTCTCAGCCTATTTCTTTAAATGATCTTAATCATGAGATCAATAATAAAAAATTAGAAATTCAAAACCTTAAAAATACTCAGATCAAAATGCAAAAGGAGATATTAGAAATGAAAATAATTTTTTCTAAACACAACTAGGAAGATTTTCCTAGCCCTACGGATCTGAGATTTTTACTTTTGCTTTCAGAAATAACAAATAGAAAATGGATAATCCACATTTCCATAAAAATCAATAAAGAATTTGTGTTAGAAACAACAACAATTTTTTATACTGGAGCAGACCTTAATTGTATAAAGGAATGTCTCATACTTACCAAGTATTTTGAAAAAACCACTTATTCTTTGAAAACAGCTTCTGGTGATAGGCTTCAAATCAATTACAAGATCCCTGAGGCAGAAGTCATAAAGGATAATGTTTCTTACAAAACACCTTTCATTTTAGTCAAAAATATTAAACAATATGTCATACTAGGAACACCTTTCATAAGACTGATACAACATTTTTACGGTTGATGAAAAAGACATCCAAACTCAATTTTTAAATAGAAAGATTGTTTTTGAATTCATTAGTAAATCACAAACCAGCAACTTGAATACTCTCTATGAACATTCTATTTCTAAGATAAATTGCATAATCCAAAATAAGGAAAATCATCTTCAATTCTTAAAAGAAGACCTTGGTTACAAAAAGATTGAGTAAAATTTTTCAGATCTTAGCATCCAAAGGAAGGTTGCCAACCTTGAATCATGTATAAAGAACTCCATTTGTTCTACTATTCCTAATGTTTTTTGGTCAAGAAAATGTCATGTCGTTGGCCTTCCTTATGAACCAGATTTTTCTGAAACAAATATTCCCACCAAGGCATGACCCTCCCAGATGAATCACGAAGTCATGAATTTTTGTCAAAAGGAAATTCAAGAACTTCTTGATAAAAAACTGATCAGGAAAAGCCGATCCCCTTGGAGTTGCTCCGCTTTCTATGTCAACAAAAATGCTGAGTTAGAAAGAGGAGTCCCTCGTCTTGTTATTAATTACAAACCTTTGAATGACGCCCTAAAATGGATAAGATACCCTATCCCTAATAAAAAGGATTTATTGAATAGACTCCATAATTCAAAGATATTTTCAAAATTTGATATGAAATCTAGATTTTGGCAAATCCAAATCGAAGAAAAAGATAGGTATAAGATTGCTTTTACTGTCCCTTTCGAACAATATGAATGGAATGTAATGCCTTTTGGTTTGAAAAATGCCCTTTTTGAATTCCAAAGGATTATGAATAATATATTCAATTCATACTCATATTTCATAATAGTTTACATAGATGATGTTCTGGTTTTTTCTTCTAATATTGATCAACATTTCAAGCATATTGACCACTTCATTAACATAGTAAAAAAGAATGGCATTGCTGTGTCTCCTAGCGAAATATCTCTTTTTCAAACCAAAATCAGATTTCTTAGACACCATATCCATCTGAGAACTATCATACCTATTGAAAGATCAATAATTTTTGCTGAAAAATTTCCCGAAAAAATCAGAGATAAAAACCAATTGCAAAGATTTCTTAGAAGTTTGAATTATGTTATAGATTTCTTTTCCAATATCAACATTATTTGCAAACCTCTCCATCAAAGGCTTAAAAAAGATCCTCCTCCGTAGACGAATATTCACACTGATGTGGTAAAACTAATCAAAAAAAGTATAAAGGAAATTTCTTGTTTACAATTTGCTGATCCATCTACATTCAAAATAGTTGAAACTGATGCTTCTGATATTGGTTATGGAGGAATCCTCAAGCAGTCAAAATACAGTAAAAAAGAAATTGTCCAATTTGTTTCCAAACACTAGAATGACTATCAAAAGAATTACTCTACTATAAAAAAGGAAATTCTTGCTATAGCTTTATCTATTTCCAAATTCCAATGAGATCTTCTAAATCAAAAGTTTCTATTAAGGATTGATTGCAAATCTACAAAAGATGTTTTACAAAAAGATGTCCAAAATATTGCTTCAAAATATTGATTTTTTTCGATTTTGATATTGAATTTATAAATTGTTCTTCAAATTCATTACCGGATTTTCTCACACGAGAATTTTTATAGGAAAAATGCCCCCCAAACCCACCGGAAAAGACAAAGGCAAGGAAATTGCCCAGTTTTCGGCAACAAAACCCAAAAATATGACGAACATCAGAAGCTGGTTACAAGCCGCCCAACAACCTTTCAATACGTCAGAAAGCCAGATTATTATATCTCCCAAAGAGGAACCTTCCTCACCACCTTCAAACCCTCAGTTTTCCATATCTAACCTCTCCTATCAGGAGGCCTTAAAGCTTCTTGAAATAGCCTTCAATAAACCAAATAACAACCAGGTAGAGGTAAGCTTGAATCATTCCTCTTTGAGTGTTCAAAAACCAAAGGGAAAAATGACTCTTAGTAAGGTGGTGATTCAGCCTACTCAAACAACCCAAGCAATCCCTCCAAAATCAAAGTTTTTTTGATAAAATGAATTATCAAAATATTTGCACTGTTGAAAATGGTTTTTATGACGAAAACCCGATCGTCTTTGCAAAAAATATGTTTTCTGAAAAATTTAATTATACTCTGTATGATCTTTACAAAACAGTGGAGTTTTATGAAAGGATTTTGACAGAAACCAAGTCTGTCACTTTCAAACACTTTTCTGATAAAAATTATATCAATTATTCCATGGCAAGGATATAAAATCATTCATCCTACCATGTGGAAACCTACTCCCATAACCATGGTCAAATTCGATACCAAGATCACCGAACCGATACCATACAGAACCTCTTATTCATATTTTAATTACCAACAAGCTTGGTGGAATACTTTCCTCAGGAAAAATGCAATAACTCCCACACATGGTTGATCTTTTTCGAAGATTTAAATATCCGCATGATACCCTTTTGGTTCATTCGATGGTGGGAACATTTTGGACCCATTAGTAAAATTCTGCACCTTTTGGTGCAACCGAATTTTAAACTCTTCTTTAGCAGATTTAAACCCCTTTCATATGAAGAAAGATTCCTTAACCTGATGCTCTTTTTCATATACTTCCGAGTATCATGGGTTATGGTGTGGAATTTTGAATACAAAAAGATCATTGAATCAGACACTCTCATATTGACTTGAAAATTTAGAGTCAAGTAGTGGGATGGTTTCAAATTTTTTGATAGAGTAAGTGAATAATCAGTCACAGACTGGTTGAGCAAGAGAAACCCCAGCCAGGGTTGTTCTAATATCCTCCCACCTAAAGGAGTTACCCCTTTCCTCCATGATAAGGGGTTCGTTTTATCTAAACTAGCATCAGCTCAGTCCCAAAATCAACTTAAGGGACTTTTAAAACATGCAATAAGTGAGTTGGAAGAATCAGAGTCCTCCCACTCCCACAATAGCGGCAACACCAATGAAGATGATTGATATGGCATTAATCTGGTGGAAGATGAAGACTGAAAAGCAAATGTGGGACAACCAATGCCAAAGAGCTCATCACGTGACTCTACCCAAATATTCTATAAGTTCTGCACAAAGACTCTCATCAAAGATTCTCACTGTATCACTGTGCACTTTCAATCCAATCAAGTCACTTCTCACTGCAAACAAATAGTAATTGCTCGTGAACACACTGTTCATCTTTTGTCTGTAGTGACTTGACCCTTCTATAAATAGACCCTCCCATAAAAGAGAAAGGCAGGCTTCGAACAGAGACAGCCCTTCTACTTCCTTCTTGCCTTCATCTCAAGAATACCTCCTTCATTCAAAAAGAGTTCTCTCCTCCTCTCCTTTCTCCACTTATTCATCCATCCAACAACCATCCCTCTTTCTTTTCCTTCCAAGATCAATAACCAAGTACTTGGTTTTGATCGATCATTGGTAAGAATTTCATATTCCCATCTTACCATTTTATCATCATAAACCTCTGTTAGATCAATGGTTGCAAATCTCGCCTATGGTTTGTAAATCAAAAGATATTTTCTATATTGCACTTGTATTTCTTATGCAAATTTAATCCTTGGTACGTTGTATCCATACAACGTACCAAGGATCTGGGGTGTTTATATAATCATATTTCCTATTTTAGGAGTATCTAAGGTCATGGAGCTAGAAGTAAAAGTCGATTTTCCTCTCGAAAGCCTTTTTCTTTCTTCCAAAGCTTTAGTAAAATCTATGCTAGGGCTTTTTGGTAGTTCAAAATTTTTAAACAAAGGAGTTTTCAAAACTTTCGACTGAATGTTAATATGAGAAATAGAGGATTCTAACCTATCCAACTGTTTACCAATAGTATGAAGATGTTGGTTGGAGTAATTGTTCTGCTTAATAATCTTCTTGATTCCTATACCATCAATTTCCAATGAAGTTTTAAAAGGAGAAGCAATGACCTCGGTATCTTTGTGAGGAATCTTGATTTGTCGAAGAGGTGGATGATTGGATTCTATGATTTGGCCATCATGTAATTTCCATTTGTAAAATTGATCCAAATTATAAATTTCTTTGGTTTTTAAAAAGGAATTTTCAAGCCAATCAAAAAAGGGTATTTGAATCTCATGTTCATACATATATTCATAATACTCTTCCTTAATTTGTTTTGCTTGGTCTTGGAAATTTAGAAAGAACCATTTTCTAATTTCAGTATTTTCAAAAGAATTAAACTCTTAATTCAAAAGGGCTTTGTTGGGAACGAATTCTTCAGATAAAACATTAATTTCTAGATTAGCCATTTCTGAAGGGGTGGGTTCAGGATAATTAGGACTTTGTTCTTGCTGGTATATCGGTCTAGATATTCTTGATCTATTGTTAATGCCACTAACACTAGTGGGAAGAGGAGCACCAAGTTGAGTTTCATTTTGAACGATATTTGAAGGTAAAGTAGGATTAAAATCAACGGATCTTCTGGAAGAGAATGAGTGGAAAGAAGGTATTGTCCTAATATCGCAGGATCTTCTTGGAGTATCAAAAGACATCTTGGAGAATTGAATAGTAACTCTTCATTCTGGATGTTGGATAATATTAGTGGGGTTTGAATTGCGAACAATTCGTTGAGGGACATGATTTTCCAACTCCCATTGTTCGGGAAGGGTGACTTGGCTCCATTGAATAATTCTAGGAATGATAGTATTGGCTCTAGAAATGTCAGTTTGTAAAAGAAGTGTCTCTCTTTTAGGATTGATTTTAAAAGCTTTACTGCCAAAGGTAGAGTTCATTACTTTGTAATAAACTCTGTAGATGATTGCAAGAGGAATTGATCCTTCCGCTATAGAATAATTGTGAGTTTTTATTTGCAAAGTAAGGGATTTTAAAATGTTTTTATCTTTAAGGGAAACTGTAAGACCAGGGTGACTATCAAAATGGATCGGACCGTTGCAGAGACTTGTTTCTATGGTTCCAAGGATGGAGTCATCATATTTTAGAAGCCTAGCGTCTCTAAGGACAAGGAGTAAAGAAGTGTCTAGGCCTTCTTTAGTAAGGGGTTTTGCCTCTACTTGGACAAGGCCGATATGAATATAATTCCATTTTTGAGCATGTTTCTTTATAGAATCTCTATTCAAGAGTTGTATGGAAGAGAAGGAATTTGAAAGAGGAACAT
Organism: Corymbia citriodora subsp. variegata; assembly: GCA_014858505.1. Classification (NCBI taxonomy): domain Eukaryota; kingdom Viridiplantae; phylum Streptophyta; class Magnoliopsida; order Myrtales; family Myrtaceae; genus Corymbia; species Corymbia citriodora. Next base: position 8,440,207 of record CM026414.1, read on the forward strand.
CACGTTCTTCGGTTGCAATAATGTAGTCATTTTTCCCAAAAATCTTCCAATTAGAATGTTCATAAAACTGAGTAATTTTTACTTTTGGAATGATCCAATTTTCAATAGACTTATTAAAATCTTCTATGCTAATCTCTTCTCTATTTATAGGACCTTGATCTAAGGACATCTGTGATATAGAACTAGAAGAAGACATGGATCTTCTTAATAAGTTCATTTGCACGAGACTACTTTCTTCTCCCTATGGTTCGATAACTGATGCTGACCAATGGTCTCACTACCCAACTTGGGTTTTACTGCCGGGACTACAACAGATACGTAAAGAACTAAGGAAGAATTCCACGAAGGTAAATTGCCTCAAGTGTCAAAAGAAACTTAGAAAGAGTCACTATATATATTATTTTGACAACATGATTCCATATAAGAACCTCCTTTTTTTTCGCTCTTTTAACCGGGCGTAATTTTCAAGAAGTCACCCCATTTATATCATATGGTCAGAAGCCTCATTTTAACTAGTGTCCTCCTTCCTTATGTTTTGGTAGTGATTAGTAGGCTCCTTTAAGAAATTCTGAATTTGATGTGTGGCAAATTTTAAGGATGAAATTGATTTGAGGTGAGTAGTTGTTGTGTCCTGATTCTAGAAAGAAATATAGAATAGAATACTTTTGGGGTTGACGCTAGTGTGATGTTTTTGTAAGTTTTTGTATTATCATTCAATAGGTGCTCTTAAGAAATTTTGAAGTCGATGTTCCCGCAAATTAATGGACAACTTCGTTTGAGGGTGCAAGGCGAAATAAACAGGCTAGTGAGAAATGCCAAGTAGATTGACTTTTGGAGTTTGGTTTTTATGACTTTTGAAGTTGGGTTTAACTGTGGAATGATTTCGATAATTTTGAATGATTATTTGAGGTTGATTGATCAAGGAATGATTTTGTATAACTTTAGGTAATTATTCGAGATTGACCTTTGAGAAATTTTAAGGAAGGAATTCATTTTTGGTGACTAGATGCAAGTGTGTCTTGATTTTAGAAGGAAATATGTTGCAGAAGAATTTTTAGATTGATGTAGGTTGATGTCCTAAATAGCTTCCATTAAGAAATTTTTAGGTTGATGTTCTGGAGTGGACAACTTTGTTTATATGGAGGCAAAGTGTAAAAGGAAGATATCCATTCTATTTTATTTTATTTATTTATTTTGACAACATGATTCTATATATATTGTTAAGAACCTCCTTTTTTTCACTCTTTTAACCGGGCATAATTTTCAAGAAGTCACCCCATTCATATCATATGGTCAGAAGCCTTGTTTTAACTAGTGTCCTCCTTCCTTATGTTTCAGCAGCGATTAGTAGGCTCCTTTAAGAAATTTTGAATTTGACATATGGCAAATTTTAAGGATGAAATTGATTTGAGGTGAGTAGTTGTCGTGTCTTGATTCTAGAAAGAAATATAGAATAGAATACTTTTGGGGTTGACGCTAGTGTGATGTTTTTGTAAGTTTTTGTATTATCATTCAATAGGTGCTCTTAAGAAATTTTGAGGTCAATGTTCCCACAAATTAATGGACAACTTCGTTTGAGGGTGCAAGGCGAAATAAACCAAGCTAGTGAGACATGCCAAGTAGATTGACTTTTGGAGTGATGGTTTTTATGACGTCTAAAGCTGGGTTGGATTGTGGAATGATTTCGATAATATTGAATGATTATTTGAGGTTGATTGATCAAGGAATGATTTTTTTATAACTTCAGGTAATTATTCGAGATTGATCTTTGAGAAATTTTAAGGAAGGTATTCATTTTTGGTGACTAGATGTGAGCGTGTCCTGATTTTAGAAGGAAGTATGCTGCAGAAGAGTTTTTAGATTGGTGTAGGTTGATGTCCTGAATAGATTCCATTAAGAAAATTTTTAGGTTGATGTTCTAGGGTGGACAACTTTGTTTAAGGGACAATTGTGATATTGATTTCTATGACTTCTGAAATTTAGTTGATTGTGAAATGATTTATACGATTTTGGGCGATTCTAGAAAGAAATGTAGAACAAAATTATATTGGGGTTGATGCTAGTGTCACAAGCCGATCGTTAAGGATCGTGATCGTGCGGCGACTTAGACTATTTTCGATCGCTTGGGATCGTTAGGGCCTAAGCCAAGCCTTCTTTGGATCGACTAATCACTCAATTCACTCAACTCACCCGGATCGTAGAGAGAGAAACTAGAGAGAGAAGCTCTGAACGAAAGAAATGAACTTAGATTACTAAATGGTTGGATGGATATAAATGAGGGAAGGCACCCATTCTTATACTTGAGGCCCTCAAACTACAACCATTAATCCAGTTTCGATCTGGCGGACGAGATTGTGCCGCCCCACCTACCACCTATCGGCATTTATGCCGAGAAAATTCTAGACCACGGCACAATTCAGGATCACCCGTCCCTGAGAATGTTCCAAAAGCACTTGGTTCATTTGAGAGGCGTTTTAGTCGTTCTTCTTTGATCATGAGTGCTCCATTGACCACATAAACCTCTGCTTCGTGACATTCTCCCCCACTCATTTGACCGACGTCCTTGGCGCTCACAGCATGGAAAGAGTTCTTCTTGGCATGAGCTTTTTCCCACTTTTTCCTATTCCCCTTGGCCTTGACCGACTCGAACGGTACTTCAAATGGCTTCACGATTGGTTGGACACATGATCTTTTCTTCTACTCGGACATAGCACGTGGCACATACTCCACTTCAGGGAAGAGGGCTTCGATCGGCATGTCGTGAGTTGATGTAGGAGGTCTCAACTCTACCTTCGACTTCTCCAGTGGTTGGGTCTTTGGTTGTTGATTGGCCATGCGCTTGGCCACCTTCAAGCTTTTGTCGAAGAGATGAATTGTGGCAATGGCCTTGGTGTTCATCACCCTTTTGAGCATCAGCACCATGGATGGACACTTCAGATCGAGCACTATGATGCACTTGGACCCCATGTCGATCATGGCTCTTGCTTGGTTGAAGAACTACATTCCCAAGATGAGGTCGTAGTCGTCAAGTAGGACTACTTCGAACGGGAGCTTGCCTTTCCATCCGCCAATTTGGACTTCGACCTCCGATGTTGTGCCTCCACTTGCAAGGTCTTCCAAGTTGATGGTCTTGAATTGCCTTCCGTTCGGCATCACTTCCAGACCTAACTTCTTTGCTACCTTGGTCACCATGAATATAATGGAAGCACCCATATCAACCAAGGCATAAAGGGTAATACCACAAGTCTTCATTCAACCACGTCCATTTGCTCCTTCTTCTTGGGTGGTGGTTGGGTTTACATAGAGTTGAGCATCATCCCTCTAAGTTGGATTTGGCGCTTCTCCTCCTTGGGCCGTTCTTCTTCTTTGACGGAGAGGATGGCATTGACTCGATGCTTTTGAGAACATTTTTGCGTCCAATGATTCCCTTTGCAAATGAAGCAAGAAGTGGGCGGAGGTTAATCATACTTGTGGTCGACCTCCTTGGATGGGTTGTTTGGATGAGCCTTTTCCCCAAGTCTTCATTCAACCACCTTGATCCTTGGGGCCACGGGAGTTGTCTCCACTTTTCTCCTCGAAGGACCGATCCGACCTCCAATCCCTTGATCAATGCTTCATTGGATCGAACTTATTGAGGTCGATAAGTGATTTGGCAACGGTTAAGGCCCTTGAGAGGCTTCTCATGTCCCAACGTATTAGCTCTTGTCTTGCCCACAGCTTGAGTCCATCCAAGAACGCTCCGAAATCCTCCTCTTCTCCAAGATTATTGATTTGGAGCTTCAATTCGGTGAATTCCTTCACGTACTCTCGGATTGTACCTCGCTGCTCGAGGCAATGGAGTACTCTCGAAACTCCTTCATGAAGTCATCCCACATCTCCAAATGATGGGCATTGCGCTTGGTCTCATCACACCTATTGCGCCAACAAAGCATTGTGGTATCGATAAGGCACATAACAGCGGTTCGTACTTTGACACTCTCATGTTGGATGTTGGCGGCTCCGAAGTATTGCTCCATGCTCCATACGAAGTTGTCCATCTCTTTGGTGGATCGATCACCCTTGAACTCCTTGGGCTTCAGCACCTTTATCTTGGGCACCGCATGGGTAGGCATCACTCCGTTCGCGATGCTCAGCTTGCATAGGGCGAGCTCCGTCTTGAGCTCTTGGATCTCCACCTTCATAGCTTCAACCTCGTCCTGTCAGGGGTTCTCCTCTTCAATAACTTGGACTCATTCCCTCAGGTCTTTGATCGATGATTCGAGGGCATCGTCCTTGGCTTGGAGAGGGACCGTCACATCATTGATGGCGCTTGTGAAGTCCTTGCGAAGAGAGCCTTCAGCCTCCATGATCAAGTCTCGAACATCATTGAGTTCGTCTATGAGTTCACCCATGGCACTTCACATCCTCATGAACTTCTCATCGAGCGCAGCAACGGCTTCCGTCGAGGTTCCTCTTTTCTTGCTTTGGCCGCAAGTCTCTCTGACTTGAGCGACCTCTCCATCCACATTAGCTTCTTGGCTTGTCATTCTCTCGAACAGTTAGTGCTCCTCGGATCACTCTTCTTTGCTCTAATACCACTTGTCACAGGCCGATTGTTTGGGATCGTGACCGTGCGACGACTTAGGCTATTTCCAATCACTTGGGATCGTTGGGGCCTAAGTCAAGCCTTCTTCGGATCGACCGATCACTCAACTTACTCAGATCGTAGAGAGAGAAACTAGAGATAGAAGCTTTGAATGAAAGAAAGGAACTCAGATTGCTAAATGGTTGTATGGATACAAATGAGGGGAGAGCACCCCTTCTTATACTTGAGGTCCTCAGATTACAACTATTGATTGAGTTTCGATTCGATAGATGAGATCGTACTGCCCCACCTACCACCTACCAAATTCTAGACCACGGCACAATTTCGAGATCACCCGTCCCTGAGAATGTTCCGGAAGCACTTAGATCCTTCAAGGAGCGTTTTGATCGTTCTTCCTCGATCATAAGTGCTCCACTGCTCCGTGACATTAGTGACAAACTTTTTTGTAAGTTTTTTGATTTCGACTCATAGATTTTCTTAACAAATTTGAGGTTGGTTTTTCGCAAATTAGTGGCCAACTTTATTTAAAGTGTAGATGTGACATACGAAGTTAGAGAGAAACCCAAAGAGAAATGGTTTTTTGGAGTATTGACTTTTATGAATTTTGAAGTGGAGTTAATTCCATAATACTTTCTATGATTTTGGACTGATTTTTATTATTTAACTTTGGGTGATTATTCGGGATTGATGTTTGGGAAATTTAAGGCTAAAATTTGCTTCTGGTGAGTCGATGCTAGTGTCCTCATTTTAGTAACAAATATGTTGCAGAAGAATTTTTCAGATTGATGCTAGTGTCCTCTTTTCTTAAGTGTTTAGATTGGAGGAGTTATAAAAAGCTTCATCGTTTCACTCTCCCTCAAAAACTCACTTTAGTAACCACAAAAACAATCACATCTACACTTACATATATGGTGATGGAGTGCTGTAGAAAGTATATGAGAGTTGAGATTGTCAAACTTTGGCTTTCCCAGAGATATTATTAAGTTGATATACTTGTGCATCAAATTATGGGTGAATAAATTTATTGTATTTACAACAAAAAACGCAATGATGTTATATCTTCTATATTTGATAATTAATTGGCCCTTTACTACAAAAGGAGGAAAACGATCATACTACAAAACATGTAAAATGATGAGGGTGCCACATTTTTGTTTTGTTCTTCTGATTTTTGGTAGATTTCGTTTTCAGTGTAGAAGCTTTCATTAGCAATGACAAGCAATTCGAGCATTGAAATTTCATTCTGCTGGGGCCATTCATGCACTATACACATATGAAAAGACACCGGCACTAAATTTTGCCCATAGACCCGTGCTTGGCACGGCAAAAGTCTTAAGATGTAGATTGAAATTGAAATAATTATTTTAGAAGTAATACTTGATCCGTTGATATGACAAAATGGGACGCCGACAAGGGCTGCAACCCTCGTCGAGGGCGAGGGTTGGGTTGCTGAGGCAAGGCTATCTCTTGCCAATTGCTAGCGAGGTGACCCTCGCTTAGGTGAGGCCGTCCTTCGCCTATGGCCGACAAGGGCAACCCTCGCCCAACCCACTCTAGCATTACTTGTAGCTAACCATTGCTTGAGGTAGGCCGCCGGTGAAGAAGAAAAAAAAAGATAAAAGAAAGATAAAAAGGAAAAAAGAAAAAATTTTCTAAAAAAACTAATAATATGGAAATGTGGCCATTTTAAATTTTTATTTGAAATAAAATATTTTTAAATCTTTATTTGAGAAAATAAAGTTACTTTGAATTTTTATTTGGGGTAATATTTATTTTAAACTTTTATTTAGGAAAAAAAAGAGGAATGTTACATAGAAGTTTATTGCCGTGGGATTTGTTGGTTGGACTCGAAAGTCAAGCTGCAAAGCTGAAACTGAGATAAGGAAGCGACGTACAAAGAAATTATTAAGCCCTATCTTTTGTCTTTAACCCCAGACATACACGAACAAATAGGGTACTAGCAAATCTTGCGCGAAGATTACGCTGACAAGGCCTTCGTGCCGTGCAAGTTGAAGGGGCCATCTCAGATTCTCCACAGAAAGGAAGACTTGGAAGACAACTTTCGAGTCAAGGTGTGGTTGACGTTGTACGCTGGATGCGGACTCAATGATGACGTGCAACGTCGACTTCACTTATCACACGGCATGCATTTTTCCACGGATGGGCCAAAATTGAGAGACCCGCAAAAGGACTTTTGTCACTTTTAAATTGACGAACATGAGTCATTTTACAATTTTTTTCAAAAAAATAATGTTTTACTAATTACATATGATCCATAAAATTTTATTCTACGCATTTGATTTTTGTCTTTTCTTCTAGTTAGTTGGTATAGTTGTAATTGCTATATAAAATCATCAAGGTGCCGGTTTAAATAGCCAGAAATTTTCTATTTTCCTCGTAGATTTGGGTTCAAATTTCATTGAGAGTACTTTAAAAATAAAATATCAATTGTACCAGGTCGATACAATGAAGTGCACCCTTAACATCTTCCAAGAAAATGAACTAATCGAAGTGCACAAAAGTGGGTTTGGATACCACTTCACCACTAAATTACAAAAAAAGAATGTTACGGAGAAGTGATCGTTGCGGGTTTTGCTAGCAAAACTCAAAAGTCAAGTTGCAAGGCCGAAACTTAGATAAGAAGGCGAGGTAAAATAAAATAAAAATTGCTATACCTTAACTTTTGTTTTTAACCAATAGATATCCATAAACAAGTAGGGTACTAGCAATTTTGTGCAAGATTACATCGAGAAGACGGGCGTGAGATTCTCAACTAGGGGAAGACTCGGGAGACGACTTTCGAGTCAAGATGCGGTTGACGACTTACGCTGAACGCGAACTCGATGAAATGCAAACATCGACTTCACATACACGGCAAGGATTTTGATCATGGGTGTGACCAGTGCCTCAAATGCTCCGTAATAATTCTACGATTATTGCTTTTATTGCTTATGTTACCGTTAATGGTTAGAGGTACTCCTTTTATTTTCTTAACCTTCAATGGTTTGTTAAGGGGAGGAATTGATGCAATCGAAGAAGTTGAATCACATAATTTATGCATAGCCTGAACAAATACCAAGTATTGAGGCATGACCCAATGAGTTTAACTCAACAGTTAAAGAATAACATCGGGTATGAATAATTCCATTGTAGGGTCATCCATCTTGGTGTTCGACTCATTTCATGCGTTTGCAATACCTATTATGCAGCTATGAAGTGACAATTACGACATGCATGAGAATCTAATCCTAGATTTTGATGAAACAATTGGCAGCTATAAATGAGAATGACCCTACTGATTTGGAGACAATAGGTCAACTAAGAAAAATAACAAGCCCAAGAGACTTTGACATTTTGCCTTTAGTCACCCCCCCACGTGTTCCTTTCACGTGGAATTTTGGAGTCCTATCCCTAGAAGTTGTTAACCATGAAAGCTATGGCATTACAATCTCCTTTGGCTTCTATTGCATACGTGCTCTAATAACAAACACGAAAACTTAAAAAGAAAGGCAAAGAAAGAAAAGAAGACAGTATCATGTGACCCTCATTAGTATGCATGCTTTATACTTGGGTCATTTGTCGACACTAGTCTGCTTCAATGATGGAATGAGCTTATAGGATTTACATTATAATTCCATTGACCTGGATTGTTCAAATATCAAAGATGATTTGGTTATAAAATTTCGTAGTCCTCAGGATGTTAGACGATTCTAATGTATTATTTCCTTGGACAAAAAGAAAAGAGAGAGATAAAACTGTTACAACCGGTAGAGGTGAATAAAGTACCCTTTAGATATTTCAATTATATATTCCTTTTAAGGATAAGAGTAGCGGCTGTAGATATCAAGCAAGAGACCAGTATGGTCAGAGGAAAATGCAAAAGTTGAGAGATAAGATGAAGCCACGTGTCAGACATATGAATGGTGAGAAGATAATTCTGTGGTATGACAATTGGCATCCTCTTAGACCATTTAAGGATATGAGACTGATGTATGACTCAGGCCCAAGTTTGAGTGCGAAATCTGCTGACATTATTATTGGTTCACATGGGGCTCGGGACCCCAGCTACATCAGATCATTTTGGTCGATGTCCAGGCTACTTTAGGAGCCCTTCTTCAATTGCTTGCTGGTTCGAGTATGCAACCCTGCAACGATGCGGAAGCTTATTAGAACTGGCTGATCCAATTAGTCTTTGCATGGACTCATCTAGTTCCATCTATAACGCCCCTAAACTTGGTTTTATTGCCTGGTTTCATCCTTGGAGCAACACAGACCTTTGACAGTATGCGTGAGTGGTGTGACGTGCAGGGTCTATACGCGCTTCGTAATTTTGAAGAAGAATCTCGGCAACTGCATCTTTTCTTTGCCTGCCATTTCTCTCAGAAAACGTGGAGTATGGATGTTTTGTAATAAATGGAGCATGATACTGCAATAGTCCATCGGGAGGCAATTCGTGAAATTATTGCACGACGCTTTGAGTAGAGTTACATGAAAAACAACTCGAATTGGTCGATTTTATTTATGATGATGTGGCTACAACTTAGTGAAGGAATGCCTTGGAAGATGAAGGGCATTCGGCATTTACAAGTGAAAAAACAATCACATCTACGCTTATATATATGGTGATGGAGTGCTGTAGAAAGTATTTGAGAGTTGAGATTGTCAAACTTTGACTTTCCTAGAGATATTATTAAGTTGATATACTCGTGTATCAAATTATGGGTGAATAAATTAATTATATTTACAACGAAAAAGGCAATAATGTATATCTTCTATATTTGATAATTAATTGGCTCTTTCCAAAGGAGTCCATTCTATAAAAGATAATTGGCAAAGGAAGTAGGAAACGCAGGGAGGAAAACGATCAAAGTACAAAACATGTAGAATAATGAGGGTGCCACATTTTTGTTTTGTTCTTCTGATTTTTGGTAGATTTCGTTTTCAGCGCAAAAGCTTTTATTGGCAGCGACAAGCAATTCAAGCTTTGAAATTTCATTCTACTTGGGCCATTCATGCACTGTACACATCTAAAAAGACACTGGCACTAAATTTTGCCTATAGACCCGTGCTTGGCACGGCGAAAGTCTTAAGATGTGGATTGAAATTGAAATAATTATTCTAGAAGTAATACTTGATCCGTTGATATGACAAAATGGTGAAATTGAATCATTTTTGTCTTAACACAATATTGCCTAGACCATGTTTACACAGCATAGGAATAATCTAAACATTCCTCGAAATTATTTGGTGAATTTAGTATATGAATTAAATTAAATAGGAACTATTAGATATGAGAGATCTGTATGGAGTCTACTATCTCTAGTGGTTTGTATGCAATTTGATACATACATCTGCCTAATAACTCCTCAAAGGTTCATCTTCCTTTGATTCAGCTTATTTCTTCAAATGGTAGTAAACGAGCGGCGGACCAAGATTTCAAGGTTAGGCAAACAAGATAAAAAATATTTCACTGAGGTATATATATATAATGATACCTCTTATTAGGGAACTATCGGACTTGAGGGTTGAGGGCACCACGGGCCACCAAGGTCTGCAATATCTGTAAACCGCCTTATCAACCACACATTGAGTAAGACTTTACACTAACACAGCCTTGGCCTCTAAAGTCATTTTGAGTAAGGGGCTCTGTGAAACGAATGCAACATCTGCTCCGTGCTTACCACGTGTTTGACCACTCAATCACATATCAAGGCTCTTGCATCATCTTCTTCTTTTGCCCTTTTTCTGAGAGGAACTTGCTTAAAATATAGTCTTACAACGTTGAAGGTAGGTCATTGACACTTAAGCAGAAGAGTTCATAATATGATTACTTTTTAGGGCTAGGCCTTAGAAGTTGTGCAAAGACAAAAAAAAGATTTCAGATTTTTATCCTATCATTTTGCATCTTGTCAGTTTTAATTGACTTTTCTCATCAACTCGTCAAGGAACATGAAAGATCAAGGATTAAACACTTGACCGCCATGAATGACAATGAACCTAATTATGTGAAGATGATAGATCATCCAAAGAAAATAACCAGCCAAAAAGATTTTGACATATTGCCTTTAGTCACCCTCATGTGTCCTTTCACATAGAATGTTGGAGTGGCTAATAAGAAGCCCCAGAATTCCTATCCACAGATGTTGCTAACCATGAAAGCTACGCCGTTACAATCTCCTTTGGCTCTTCTATTACATTCTTGCTGTAATAAAATTCCCAAAAATAAATAAAAACAAAAGACAATATCATGTCACCGTCATTAGTGTTCATGATTTATACTTGGGTCATTTTGATCTCAGTGTTTCATACATGCTTTGCTAATTCAATGTTCATGTGAATGCGAGCTTGGCCATGATATGATTTAAGAGAAGTCTCAGAATCAACGGAGCATATTTTCATTGTTTTTATCCTAAAAAGAGGTTCCACTAGAAAATTATGCCTATGAGTGCTTGTAATTGCTTGAATAGCATGCATGACATAAATGGGTACCATTATGGGCTAATTGTAATCCAAGTTTAGCACCATATTTTTGCCTCAAAGTGTTCACTGTCTATTGGAACTTCAAGAGTTCTCAAGAGATTTACTATAGTTCATCATTCATGACAATCAAGTTTATGGTTATTATTTTTATATAAAAAAACAAGGTAAAGATATATAAAATTTAAAATATTTTTAGTAGATGATTATCTCTTTTTGTGATTCGAGAATCAAGAATGTTCTTTAGAATTGTAGAACAACTCATGTTCGTGCATCTTAAAGATGGGCAGAAGTCTTTTCTTGGATTTCTCAATTTTGGTCTTTTGTAGAAAAAATTATGAGAAGTCATTTCAGCAAACCAATTATGCAGCTATGAAGTGACAATCATGGCATGCATGAGAATCTAATCCTAGATTTTGTTGAAACAATTGGCAGCCATAAATGAGAATGACCCTACTGATGTGGAGACGATAGGTCATCTAAGAAAAATAACAAGCACAAGAGACTTTGACATTTTGCCTTTAGTCACCCCCCACGTGTTCCTTTCACGTAGAATTTTGGAGTCCTATCCCTAGAAGTTGTTAACCATGAAAGCTATGGCATGACAATCTCCTTTGGCTTCTATTACATACGTGCTCTAATAACAAACATGAAAACTTAAAAAGAAAGGCAAAGAAAAGAAAAGAAGACAAAATCATGTGACCCTCACTAGTATGCATGCTTTATACTTGGGTCATTTGTCGACACTAGTTTGCTTCAACGATGGAATGAGCTTATAGGATTTACATATTGATTCCATTGACTTGGATTGTTCAAATATCAAAGATGATTTGATTATAAAATTTCATAGTCCTCAGGATATTAGATGATTTTAATGTATTATTTCCTTGGACAAAAAGAAAAAAGAGAGATAAAACTGTTACAACCGGTAGAGATGAATAAAGTACGTTTTAGATATTTCAATTATATATTCCTTTTACGGATAAGAGTCTATCGGCTGTAGATATCAAGCAAGAGACCAGTATGGCCGGAGAAAAATGCAAAAGTTGAGAGATAAGTTGAAGCCACGTGTTATACATATGAATGGTGAGAAGATGATTCTGTGGTATGACAATTGGCATCCTCTTGGACCATTTAAGGATAGGAGAATGACGTATGACTCAAGCCAAGTTTGAGGGCGAAATTTGCTGACATTACTATCGGTTCGCATGGGGCTCGGGACCCCAACTAGATCAGATCATTTTGGTCGATGTCCAGGCTACTTTAGGAGCCCCTCTTCAACTGCTCGCTGGTTCAACTTGAACCGTTCAAGTGTGCAACCCTGCAACGATGCGGAAGCTTGAAGGATAACAAGTTTTTACCCTCTTCGTACCCCTCAATTTAGTGTTGCAGTCTTGAATAAGATGTAAAACTCGCGATTTTTCCATAAAATCTGTGTCCCCTTTTTCCTTTTTACTCCCCTTTTCCTTGTTGCCCCCTGGAGAGCCGTACCTGCTCCTTTTACAAATATGAATCAAACAGAAAGATTTACGAGATGAAAAGATGAACAAAGATAACACTAATCCAGCTAAAATATAAAACTAAGCCAACCCTTCTGCAGAAAAGTTTATCCGAAAAGAATATGGATTAAAGATAGCAAAAATATATTAGATTGTTAAGAAATTTAATCATGGCTCGTATATATTTTGTTCACATACTTACGCACGCAACTCTCTCTGTTTCTCTCTCATTCGTGCACATGCGCACATACGACTTTATTTTCTTCTATGTTCTGCATTTATCTAGTAAAGGTGCAGTACCCACTTATTTCATTGTCTTTATTTGATTATTCTGAGTGCAACTCCATCTATTTCAACCATATCATTTGATTTTTCATTTTTTTTTCTGATTGTGTTGACATATTTTTTTTAGTACTTTTCTATTAAAATGGGTGTTTCTCATTTCACACTTAAAACAGATGTGTAAGTGAATTTAAAGTTAGATGGGCCCACCTATAAATGAGCTTATTGGTGGAAGTCCGCACAAGCAATCCATATGGATGAACAGACAACTATGAAGGACCTCTATACTTGAAATTTAGCCTTGAAGCCATGAGTCAAATCAAACAACATGAACAAATTTACTTGGGAGCTCACGAAAATAAAAAAAATGGATACTATATTGAAAGTAGGATGGAGAAATATAGATCAAAGGAGAGTGCCAAGCTGCTACTCTCGTGTCCTAGATAATAAAAGAAACGTTTAGATGTTTAACATCCTGCAATTTTCCAACCCATACAAAAGGCATATATAAAATCAATTTAAAGTATTAGGGTCAAGCGCTATGAATGGCCAAGTAGCAAGATATTTCCATTGCCAAAACCAATTGTTGTTGCCTATAAAGCTTCTCCGTCGCACTCTCCCTTGAAAACTCGCTTCAATAACCAAAAGAACAAATATGCAGAAAATCATGGCGGCCTTACCATTATATCTGCTACTTACTTCGATATTCCTACTCTCTCTCTTTCCTACTAGGTTTGCTGAGGTATTATGCCATGCGGATGAGAGCTCTGCCTTAATGGAATTCAAGAGAAGTTTCAAAACCAACATGACTGATTGGCGATGCATTCATCCAAAGGTCCATTCCTGGTCACAGGATGGAAGTGGGGATTGTTGTTCGTGGGATGGTGTTGAATGTGATGAGGTCACTGGCCGAGTGATCGCCCTCGACCTCAATAGCAGTTGTCTCTCGGGCATCATGAGTCCCAACACCACCCTGTTTTGACTCGTTTACGTGGAGTCGCTCAATCTTGCTTTTAACAGCTTCAACAACTCCCCAATCCCATACGGCTTCAGCAATCTTTCGAGGTTACAATACCTTAATCTTTCCTACTCAGACTTTTCTGGTGAAATCCCTCACGTTATCTCGCAACTCTCTGAATTAATTTCTTTGGATTTGTCCGATAACTTGGATGAGCCACTTCATTTGCCGAACATGGGCGACTTTGTTCATAATTTGACCAGGCTAAAAGAACTTGAACTTTCTTATGTAAACTTGTTATCACCTATCCCTCCTATTCTAGCAAATTTATCTTCCCTGACATGGCTTGGGCTTAGTTCTTGTGGATTGAATGGAGACTTTCTGGTCAGCATTTTTCAACTGCCAAACTTGGAACTCCTTTACATTGATGGCAATTCCAACCTTTCTGTGTTTTTTCCCAAACCGCACTGGGGTGCTCCATTGAAATCCTTATACCTTTCCAATACCAACTTCTCAGTAGAAATACCCACTTCAATTGGAAATCTTAGCCTCTTGAATGAGTTAATCGCCAATCTTTGCTATTTCTCAGGATCGCTTCCCTCTTCAATGGGTAATCTTTCTCATCTCGCTGTGCTGGACCTTTCCGAAAATAACTTGCAAAGTCAAATCCCTGTCTCCTTTGCTAATCTTACCCAGCTATCGAAGCTATGGCTCTATTCCAATAACTTGAGTGGTGATACTTTGGAATGGGTGGTCAACTTGACAAAACTTACCGAATTGGACATTTCAGGTAACAATTTCTTTTTGGTTATAATAGATGCACATGTGATCTCGCGTCATCTATGCACTAGCCCACTTAGTGGACGACAAGTGGTATTATGGGACCACCATCAGAAAGTCTCCCTTTCCCGATTTGGTTGGATCTCTTTCCTTCTCTCTCTACAGCTCCATGGAACCACCAATCTCTTGAGCTCCACCACTAAAACCCCCACTGCCACGGCCACAAGCAAAACTACCATTGCCACCTCAAGAGCTTTAAGTTCGGCAAGGGCTTGAACCGGAAGGCCTTCTAGCTAGGCAAGTTCAGCCAGATCCTGAACCATGGACAACTTCATCAACTTCTTCTCCCTCAACTTCCTCAATTTTCTGACCAAAAAAAAAAAATTTCCTCAATTAATCTCCACGACGTCACGATCTCGATGCTTGCATCTCGTCCTCCCACAACCTTCTCAAATCCCCAATTTTCAGATTCATGCTCCCAATATACTCGAAGAACTTGGCCTATGCGCTAATCTTCAACAGAACACGCGAGTGGTGGCCATCAATGAGGCCCGATTTCGCCAATCAGAAGGACTACCCCATGAAGTAGTATATCCCCTCGCCGCCATAGGCAATGAAGGAGAGGATCGGGTCCTACCTAGAGTTGAGGTGCAAGGCCCGGAGAACACTCACGTCTTGGACAAACTAGCCTAGCCGAAAGGCCTTTCGGCTCAGGCCGACGCTCAAAGCTCTTGAGGTGGCGATAGAGGGGTAAGGTTTTGGGGAGGAGGGAGGAGGATAATGGGCTAGTGCATAATGGCGTGGTATCACAATCACGCCTTATATTTTCAGGCGAGGAGATTATTTAGCCAAAGAGAAAAAGGAATTGAAATTGATGGTGTAACTAATGCTCGTTTGTCTTGTGTCTTTTTTGACCTTTTGTTTGGTAGGTAATCAGTTAAGCGGTGGATTTCCATCTTCATTTGAGAACCTGAAGCAGTTGCAGAAGTTGTGGCTTTCTCTCAATGATTGGCATGGCGATATTCCGAGCACATTGTGGAATCTGAAGGATCTTGAATCGCTTTCCCTAGATTCGCTTAATCTCAATGGCACTCTTGATGCAAATGATCTATTTAAACTCAAGAGCTTGGAAGATTTAGATTTGTCTGACAGCAATATTTCGTTCGCCAAGACATTCATCAATGCCACTTCACCCAAACTTGCCTACTTATACTTGGTTTCATCCAACTTGACCGAGTTCCCACAGTTTATAGGCTACTTAAGCAAATTGGCGTGGTTAGAACTACAAAACAACAAAATCCAAGGGACCATTCCTAGATGGATGTGGAACAATAGCAGAGACTCTCTCTACTACATAGATCTTTCTAACAATCTTTTAACCGGCTTTGAAAACAACCAGACCGATCTTCCTTGGCCAAACTTGAGGTATCTTGACATTAGTTTTAACTTGCTAGAAATGACCCTCCCTGTGCCACCTCCCTTGGTCATTCAATACGACATCTCTAATAATGTCCTATTTGGGGAAGTTTCAACGTCCATTTGTGAAGTGAGCTCTCTGGTCGTACTTGATTTGTCCAACAATTCCCTGAATGGCACAATTCCTCCTTGCTTGGGAAGTATTGGTCCTTTGGAATTTTTGAACCTTGCAAGAAATAAATTCAATAGCATAATTCCTCATGTTTACCTAGATAGGTGTGCATTGAGGATGATTGACCTAAGTGAAAACCAACTAAGAGGGATTGTTCCAAGATCTTTAGCAAATTGTGGAATGTTGGAGTATTTGAATCTTGGTGACAACCAAATTAACGATACATTCCCATTTTGGCTATCGGGGTTGGCCTCCCTAAAAGTTATTGCCTTACAGTCCAATATGTTCTATGGACCCATAGAAGAAAATCTAAGCCAGCTTAACTTTACTAGTTTACAGATATTAGACCTATCCGACAACAGCTTCAATGGTGAACTTCCTTCCAAGTTGTTAAAGAGTTGCCACGCCATGAAGGACATCGTTGGTCAAGATACATTGGCATATTTGAGTATTTATCAATTAGTTAATCTATCTTATGGTCAATTTACAAGCATTATGACTTATGCAATGACATTGATGAATAAGGGCACAAAATTGGAATATGTGAAGATTCCGGATGTCTTTGTGGGGATTGACCTCTCCAATAACAAGTTTGAAGGGTTCATTCCTGAATTCATTGGAGATCTGAAGTCACTTCTTATGCTCAACCTTTCAAACAACTTTCTCAATGGTAGCATCCCTCCTTCCTTGGCCAACTTGACCTCACTCGAATCATTGGATCTTTCCCAAAACAATCTTGTGGGAGAGATTCCTCAACAATTAGCCCACCTCACATTTCTTTCGAATTTCGATGTCTCTCACAATCATCTATCGGGAACCATACCACATGGAACGCAATTTGATACGTTCCCGAGCAGTTCATTTGCAATGAATGATGGTTTGTGTGGAAGTCCCTTGCCAAATAAATGCACAAATGGTGATAACGTTCCACCGCCACCATCATCATTCAAAGTAGATAACAAGGAAGAGTGTCTATTCGACTTGGATTGGAGAATCATGCTAGGTGGCGCTGGTGGTGGGTTTTTGGTCGGTATTGTGCTAGAGAACTTGATCATTGACAAGAAGAGCAGATGGTTCTTGCATTGCTCCAAGAAAATGGCAGGAGGATGGAAAAGGTAAGGAAAGCTCAGGCGGACAATAAAATATGCAACAGGTACTTATGCTCTGTATTTGAGTAGCTTGTTGAGAAGAGTTATACATGCATGTCTAAAGATTCTAATTTATGTTTGTCCGCATGGTTCAGTACACTATTATGGAGATGTTGTTTTCTTGCTCATGAAAGTCATAGTTCTTTGGGTTCTTGGCCAAGTGACTAAGAACATCCTATTTGTCCGTATATGCATTAGCAATGTAAGAATGTTCTGTTGTAATATTACCAGCCATGTGACTTAAGAATATAGAGACGTAATTGAGATGAAAAAGATACTGATGACTCAAGAATACGGTAAATGACGTAAAAAATTTCATCGTCCATAAAAAAAGAAGAAGATTGGTGTAAAGATTTTCATGGTTAACAAGTAGAAAGAGCCTTGATTAGTTCATTGAATGTATACTCAGATGAAATTTCATTACAGAGGACTAGCAATCCATGCTACGTCAAGATATTCATGATGACTATTTATGTTATTTTGTGTCGGTGGACAAATGTTCAAACATGATTAATTACATAGTCTTTCTCATTAAAAATGAATGAAAACGTGTCATTGTGCGTCAAATTTGAGTGTAATTGTATCAAGTTCGTGCTTTTCTGGAAAAAGTCATATTTGTGTTCGAGTCACCAAGGAATTGCCACCTCCCATACTCTTCAAGACATTAGCTTGCAATTTAAATGAGTTACCAAGAGCTTTTGAAACTAAAATTTTTTAACGAGTACAGTATCCTCCACGAAAGATATTTTCATAGAGATCATCTTAAGTTAAATGTAAAAGTAGCATATGATTATAAAGTAAACATGAAATCTAAGGATTCAACAATTTTAACAGAACTTTGTTGATTTGAACATAAAAATCCAATTTATAAGATCTAAATGAGCAGGGGCCGGGGAAGTTCCCATCTCCATCCTCGTCCCACCCGTGCGAAGGGCGGGGCAAGATTGGTTACTATTAGAGCGATGCGATAAAGGATTATATTTCTGGCAATTCATTTAATAAGAAATGACGAAAACTATGGCAAAAGAGGAGACATAAGTTTGCAGTTTTTAAAAGTTCGTCCCAATTAATGACAATAGTGATAGATTGAAACTGACTCACAAACTTCTATTTATATGTAGGAATTACTAAGGAAACGTTAATGATTTATATGAATTTAGAAATGACCTCTGCGTTTAATTTTTGAAAAATATAAAACTATTAATTAATACTAATCAGATTGAATATCTAAAAGCATACATAAATGAACTCTTAACTTTATTTCAAATCATTGGAAATTTTTTTTCTATATAATTTTGTGATGTTGAAATACATTTTTTCCAAATCTTTTACAGAATTATGAGAAAAGATCCATATGACTCGACACGTGGCAGCAATATGGCATAATGTATTACACAAGTGAAATGGATAATTTAAATGTGACATGCTAAGTTGCTATAAAAGGTTTGATGATTTCACGAAAAAATATAATGTTATTTCATGTTATATTTCAGTATGGGGAATTTTGTCAAAAAAATCGAAAACCTAATTCACTTTTGCCAATTTAGTCATGCATTTTTTAATTATACTAATTGGGTTCTAAACACTTTCATGTTTTACCGATTAAGTCCATTTGGCCAAACGAAAATTGTTGATGTGGGCATTGGCCTTCCTACGTGGCACTATTAGCTTCAGCGGACAAATTTTTCCATTGCATATCAATTCATGAAGAGCATTTCACGGGCCTCTCCATGCTTAATAAAGGGCATGCCATAGAACAAAAATTAATGAAAATGGTAAAGTCATGGGCTGTTCCATCCACTCGAAACTTTGGCCAGGAAGCGTTGGCTCCACGTTGTGTTATGTAAAAGAGAAAGAAAAGGAAAAAATAATTGATTTGAAAACTTAGCTGGAATTCCAAGATGAGTGGTGTGAACCCACCATCTCTTTGAGGGAAAATTCGAATTTTCATCTCTTAATTTCTGTGCTTTTCTCGGGTGAAGGTCTTGAATTTTCAATTAATCTAATCAAGTACAGTCACTGTCACCAATTCCAAGATATTTGAGCTGACGTGCCTGTTGGACTGTTTGAGAATACGAAGTGCAAAAAAAACAACTTGCTCTTGGGGACAAAGTTAGTGCCGATGCCTTTCCTCAAATAATATTTAGGTTGAGTCTAATAATTCAGTCCACACACGAAACTTATATAAAGTGCCGCATATTTTATACCTTCAAAAGACACAAAGGTCCATGGAACCAATAAAAGGAACTAATAAAAATTCTTGTCTAGGAAGTTTTATCGCCTCCTTGTAAAGGAGGAAAAAGAGAGACAAGAAAGAAGAAAGATCGACTAGAAAACTTGCTTGCAATTTCAAAATGAGCAAGGTACCTATTAAAGGTAATTCTACTTTCCTTCCCTGAATTTACGCAATCTCTTAGCTGAGCGATTGAACTTTAATATATCTAGTCAAATCCTTGAACTTTTCATAAATTTTTAGTCAAATTTAACCTTTGATACCAATTTTGATAATTTTGAACTGACGTGGTTGCTGGATTATGTTGGAGCAAGATGTGGAAAAAATTTGCCTTTGCAGCCAAGTTCATGCCAAAATGTGTCATTACAAGCTAAATCTTTTAGTCAAATTTAACCTTAGATATGAGGGATCTATATGGAGACTATTATCTTGAGTGGTTTATATGCAAACTGATACATACATATTTTAGCCGCTTAATAACTTCTCAAAGGTTTATCTTCCTTTCGAGTAACTTATCCTATCCGAACATTCCAATTCAACGTATTTCTCCAAATAGTAATAACCCAGTCACGAACCAAGAATTCAAGGTAAGGCAAACGAGACAAAAAAGATTTCACCAAGATATCATAATATATAATTTTTTGGGAATTTTTTTTACCTGTTATTAGGGAATTTTCGGACATGAGGTTGGGGGCACCACCGCCGGCCACCAAGGCCTGCCATACCCATAACCAATTTATTGACCGCACATTGAGTAAGACTTTACTCTAACAGCGCCTTGACCTCTAAAGTGATTTTTGAGTAAGAGACTTTGTAAAACGAATGCGACATCTGCTCCGTGCCTACCATGAGTTTGACCACTCAATCACATATCAAAGTTCTTGCATCATCTTCTTCTTTTTCCCTTCTTTTGGAGGGGAATTTCCTTAAAATATGAACTCACAACCTGAAGACTGAATCTTTCATTCGATGAACATGTTGGGATCACTGATAGTGGCCTATAGATGAGTTCATCCAGCGACGACTTCTTATGAAGATTTGGCCTCATCCCTCTAAAGCTTTTCTTTCTGTACTCACGGTCCCACTGGGCATCACCTAATCCGAGTTTACATGCCAAAGTCTTCTGCATAATTGCGTTGCGTTTTGGCATG
Source organism: Corymbia citriodora subsp. variegata (assembly GCA_014858505.1). NCBI lineage: Eukaryota > Viridiplantae > Streptophyta > Magnoliopsida > Myrtales > Myrtaceae > Corymbia > Corymbia citriodora. The sequence goes on from CM026414.1 coordinate 8,460,908, forward strand.
TGCAGACCATCTCCCCGGACGCCGCGCTTTGGATGAAAAAGGCAAGAAAAATGAAGTGCATTAGTATTACAGTGCTTGCAAATGATGATGAATTCTTACTCTCTTATCAATGGTACTCAGTATTTCACAACATCAACATGTTTCAATGATATGACGAAATGGTGAAAAACATGTAATTTTTCATTTCATTAAGCAATATACTATAGATAGCTAGATGTCATAGAAAGGGATTAAGTGCATGAGATGTCCGAAAAATTATCTTGAGAGTGCAATTAAAATTTAAGACTTTCAAAAAGTGCAATTAAATCCTATGTCATATTGGTGTATTCAAATCCTTTCATCAACCCTGTCCAATTTAGCTAATGAAAAAGGTTGACATGACTTTTTCATTCATTTCTCTCATGTGTGGTCATTAACGTAGACTAAAGTGTCCGATATTGACATAACAACCCCATTTTCCCCTCACCCTACGGCGTTGGGCAGCTATTGAAGTCGTGGTAAACAAGATTGAGCAATTCCATATGGACTTGATTAAAAAGACCATTGTCAGAAGTTAAGGCACCGGAGAGGCAACTTATTACCGAGGTTAAAGCAAGCGATGCGACCGGTGAATTCGTCACGGTCCAGACCGTCCCTTAACCGGCAATCTTCATCACCTTTTAACGATGACCCTTAGTCGAGCTTTGTATAAACAAAATGAGAATCTGCTATGTTGGTTCTAAAATACCTCTTTGAATGGCATCAAGGCTAAGCTTTCTTCGACACAACATATTGGCTTAGCAAAGTGAGTATGAGAAGTGAAACACCGCGATCAAAATGACCCAAATAGAAAGCATAAGCAGTACTGAGGGTGGAAAATAATGTTATTCTCTTTCATGTTTTCTATTAGAGCAATCCCATTCCTTTTATAATTGGCAATTTTTGTGAATAGGAATTTTGGTGCTCATCGTTTTTCTTTGGATGGCCATATCATCTTCACATATATAGCTGAGGTCATAGTCAAAGTCAGAGCTAAATTAAAGCCCTTTATCTTTCCTGTTCCACTATGAGAAATCAATTAAGGGGATAATGAGTAATGTTAGTGCTAAAATAACTCAACGCAGGTGATTTTTTCTTCGTTCTTCATTTGTTTTCCCCTTTTGGTGAGACTTCTTAGGTCTAGCCCCTAAGGAAGTAATTCCTGATGTTTTCCAAACTTTTAATTATATCAAAGAGGTAAATTTAATCTGCGTAAAAAAAACTGACTCGAGATATCATCTAACACAAACAAATAAAAAAATATATACATACTTCAAAAGTGAATTAAGTGAGAAATATCTACTTCGTCTAGCCAATGATTTGTTGATGGGTCACTTTTTCAACGACTTTTTCTTATAAAACAAATCAACAATCCCGTGAGAGCCCAAGTGTGGACAAAGTGGCAACTAAGATCAAGTATGCTACTGCTATGTATGTCTTGCAATAGATATTTTGCACTTTCGACATAATGAAGTTTTGATACCTTTCTTTCACCGTCTAAAAATGCCAGTTGTGGATTGTGAATAGGTATGAATATTTTTTTTTAAATATTGGATTGTTTAGGTTGGATAGACGATAGTATAGGAGATGGGTTTATCAAGTCTGCCATGGGATGTTTCTGTTGGACTAATGAGAAAATTCTCAACGTATTGTCTCTCGCTGCCTTTCTTTTTCCCTATAATAATTTTAATAACTGCAACCAAATTGAGGCGTTATTTTTTGTCCAAAAGGGAGAAATATGGTCACTTATCATGTTGCAGAGCAACATCAAAAGATACATCAATCGAAACACAGGTAGCAAAGGATAAAAGCAAAATTAAAATCACACAAGATGCAAAGTTTACATAAAAAACCCAAAATGGGAATAATCCAAGGAGATACAGGGGTTTCACTATTTTAAATAACAAGTATGATAATACGATCCAAAAAGGCTCAAAAAACCACTTGATGAGCTACAAGATCTAAAGATCCAACAAGAAGATAGAAAAAAAATAAAGGAACGGAAATATTATGAAGGCTAGGGTTAGATATGTATTATTAAACACATTTCTTTTATAGTCTTCCTTAAAAAAAAAAACCCTTAGAATAAATTTGCATAGCCTAAAATACCCTTATCACTAATTTGAAAGGCAAAACTCAACAAATCTCCACCTTGACTTCAAATCTCCAAAAAGGCATCATGCCAAATGTCATAAGACCTCTCTCCCTCATCACTAAAAGTGACCACACAAGGCCACCCCATAATGGTGGAATCGACGATGCACACCCCTAAGCCTACATAAGCGTACTCAATGTAGGAAACAAGAGATGAAATGCCACCAACTCCACCTAAACAAAACAAATGGTGAAAATGGCAATCAAGTCCAAGCAATGCTTGAACTTCAAAGGAACTAGTTTAGTCAAAATATCTGTCGAATTATCCACTGTAAGTACTTTCTACATCATAAGTGTACCTTTAGCAACCTCATCACGCACAAAGTGATATCCGATGTCAATGTGTTTTGTCCACTCATGATACATTACGTTCTTAGTCAAGTAGATCGAATTTTTGATTATTTCAAAAGATAATCAAGGCTTCCTCCCACTTACCCCCAAATTCTGTAACCAAATGCTTCAACCAAAGAGCTTCTTTAACTACTGTCACTACTGCCATACACTCTACTTTGGTGGTAGATAAAGCAATCGTGTTGGCATGCCCCAACTTTCAAGCATGAGACAATCCTTATTATCTTTGATCATTTGAATGCAACGTCCTAAGACATGTCTTCAACTATTCTTTTTATCTTTCAGTTAAATGCATGCAGAAGCGATAAACAAACACCTGGTCAACACAACAATAATGACAGTTAGAAAATTCAACAACAAACACTTGCAAAAGCACCACTTTTTACTTACATATTGATTAACCATAGGAAGACTATACAAGCCATTTAGATAGGCAACTTTCTCTTTTAGCCGGCAAAAAGATACTGGGGTTGGGATTAATCAACTTCCTTCAAAACATGAGGGTCAACCAAAAAGAGGCCATCCGATGCCTACACCTATTTTTTCGGGTCGGACTCTACATTCGAATCCGCATCAAAATCCTCCATGACACAAGGACATACCAAAATACAAGGACTCATCAGAGTCAGGTTTTTTCGATTTGTTAGATGGGTACAGGTTCATTGCTGGCAGGGTAGGATCGGGATTCTCCACAGTTCCATCTGGAGGGTTTATCTCCATGAGATCCCAGTCCTCATCCTTAGGGTTCCTATTAGGCGGGCCATCAAAACCACACAGAGGGCTAAGCAAAATCTCGCCCACCCGGATGAACCACGCCAAGAACCGATGGGGAACCCACACCCCTAGTCCTTTATCCACCCAGATGATGGACACATACTTCTCGTACAGGTGTGCCCACCTCGGAAACCGATGGGTCGAGACGATGATCTCCCAATCCTTGGGGACTCCAAACCACACCAGGTGGTGTGCCATCCTAGGGATTTGAAATTATTTAATAACGACAAATGAGATATAATCTCAGTGAGTTCTCGCCCTAAGCCTTGGTTAGAACATCAACTCGCTTTGGGGTACCTATTGCATAGCCAAATCACTCAAGCAGATCAATAGCAAAACTGTACTTGTTTACCTCAATTAATGACTCGATCTACTCTGTAACCCCATGAATAACATCGACAAGTAATCGACTCATAGGCAACCTTACTCGGTCATAACATGCCCTGCATGGTAAGCACATATGTATATCACAATTAATGCATATTGCACTCTCAACATTGTATTAATCAACCACAATTGAATCGCATCATAGGCGATCTCACCTAGTCATTGCCACACCATGCACGATACCAACTTAGGCATAACATAATCAGTGCAACCAACACATGCATAATCAAAGCCAATGACAACATATTTCTCATGCACTCCTACATTCATATGTATTCCGATTATTAATGCCCTTAAGGGTCACAACCAAATTCCTGCTGATGTCTTCTGGCCAGGCATCGCTTTGCCCCATTGGGTACGGCTATGTTTGGAACTCTCGCCCAGACAGCATTCCCGAAGGAGCATAGGTTCGGCCTCTACCGCGACCTGCATTCGGACTTCTACTGGGATTTCCAAGTCGGACTTTGTCCCTTGAACTCCCGCCAGGGTGATGGGTTATATTACGTGACCACATGAACACACCACAACTTATTAATCCCATGCATTAACCAATGCAGACGTGGTACATGTTCAACATAAAAATCTATTGCACATTTTTCATGTAAGAATTAGAGGAAAGAATTGCACGTGGTCGCATTTTATTTCAAACCCATCCTAGTTTCATGCCTTATCATATAAACATGTCATTCCCATTTTCATTTCAAAAATTGACATATATACGCCCGACACCTCAGGTTTTTCCTTTTATATGTCCATGCAGTAGTACACAAACGTCAAGGCATAATTATCAGAACAATCAAGCACTCGACAAATTCAATTACACGATCAATACCTTATTGATCCAAGCAGCAATCCAACATGCTTTAATAAATACAGACTCATCAAATTAGTCCCAAAATGTTATTATAAATAATTAATATTATTCATAATTAAATTAAATTAATTATTAATAAAATAATGAATAATAATAAACGAATTTAATAATAATTAAAAATAAATTAATTCTTTTTAGTAAATAATACTGATCAAGATTATTTCACTAATCCTCGATTATCCTAATTAACCACCGTTAATTAACACTAAGCATGATTAACAAATTAATTAAAGTTAACCATAGTTAACTAACCTAACTATGCTTCCACCATAGTTAATGAAATCAACTCTATTTAATTAACCTAACCATAGGTAAACTCTAGTTAATTAACTCAACCTAGGTTAATTAACTTTACCATTAGTCAACCTTAGTTAATTAACTCAACCTTGATTAATTAACTAACCCTAGCCCACTTTTTGACTAACCCAACCATGGTCATCTTTCTAACTAATCATCCTAACCATAGTTAATCTTAATAAATCTCCTAACTAAGATTAACTATGATTTAACCTACTCCTAAGAAAGTTAACAGACTAATCGAAGGATTAAAGTCTAAACTCACTTGTTAATTGGACTAGAGACACAAGCGCGACGGCGGTGGCAAGGGCTACCCACGGAGACCTTGGAAACGTCGACACAAGGTAGCCCGAGAATGGAAACAGCAACTGCAAGTGCTGGTTTCCTCTGTTTTACAAAAAGTCTAACAGAATCAGGGGGACCGGCAACTGGCCAAGCTGACCAGCGATCCAGTGAGTGGTTGGCTGGCATTCGGCAGCTCCAAGTAGCTGAGGGTGAGGTGGTGGTGACTGGTTTGGGTGATGGTGAGGTGGAAACATCGGTAGTTGGGTGTTTCCAGCCGATGCAGCAAGGAGAAGCAGAGGCAAACAAAAAGCGGTGGTGGTTTGGACGGCTGGTGGGTGGTATGGTGGCTAGGACCAGCAAGTGACGGTGACAGGGGATACGGATAGGGGCTCCCGATTGCTGTTGCAGGTGGGTCGGGCGGCAATGGGGTTGAACAAGCAAGGAAAATGGAAGAAAGTAAGAAAAAGAAGGAGGAGAAGAGATAGTTCGGCCAAGGAGGGGGAGAAAAGGAGGAGAGAGAGAGAGAGAGAGAGAGAGAGAGAGAGAGAGGATGAAGCCTTCTACCCCCTCATCTAATCTCACTTCAATGCCCATCACCTCCATTCATTCCCCATGCAAACCTTCGTCATTGCCAAAAACTTCTCTCCCTCTTTTGTTTTGCATGCATTAATGCCAAGAATGGCATTTTGGTTTTTTCACCTTGGGCTCAATTACCAAATTGTCCTTGGGCTGAAGATAAGAAGCAGGCCTTAGAAACGGGCTAGAAATGAGTAGGAATGGTTTTGCAAGTCGTTGGGCTCAAATTGGGCTCAAAACAGATAATGGGCTAGAAATGGGTTAAGTGGGTAATTGAGTTAAACGAGCCCACTTTGACTTGGGCCCACCTTGTAGCCACCCACTATTGGATGTGAGGCCCACTTCCTTGTGAGCTCTACTTTCCAGCCCGTTAATCCCATTTTCCATTAATTCGGGTTTACCGATAAATTAGAGGATTACAGAGGCATCATCTAAAGGTTTGTCCCTAACGTTCCTGAAAATCCGACATCCAAAATTGGATTATCATTCATAGTCAATTTCAATCGAAAGCAGTTTTAGTGCATATTGAACTCACGGGCAATTTTGAGAATTTACATGTTATCGACTCGTGCTTAACTCAGCCTCAAACCATGTTTAAGTTTTCTCGACACCTGGACGACTCCGACTATCATGAAATTGCGAATAATCAATTCTTATTTCAAAGTACACGATTACTGGGAATTGACTTGGGGTCATTCGTAATCTTGATAATAGTAAACAGAATCACTCGTTATTCCATTATACCTTGTCTGTGAATCGACTTCTAATCATTCCTTGAATCGGTCTGTATAACTATAGAATCGTCCTTGTGCAAGTCCCATGGTCGAATCGTTATCCTAGGTCGAGTTCTTTAGTCGCACGTACTCATTCCTCATTAGCCTTTCTTCTCACGGTTAGTATCTCAAGAGTGATCAATTCCTAGTGAGATTATCTAATAATGTATTGAACAAAATTCACGGTCATTCATTCCTCAATGGCTCAAATTTTAGGATGTCACAAAAATGGCATATCATATTTTTTGTTTTCCAAAAAAGGCCAAAATTGAGAGACCCGCAAGAAGACTTTTGTCATTGTTGGGCTTCTGACATTTTTGCCCTTATTTCTGTGTCAGTGACCTACCTTTGATTAGATCAAAGAGGCAAATTTAATCTGTATGTAATATCTAACTCTAGAGATAATCTAATACAAATAGCAGAAAACTTCAGATACTTTAGGCAGAAGTAACATGATGTCTAGCCGCTTGACTCAATGATGGGTCATTGTTTATACAGCTTCTTAATGATTAATCAAGCATCCACATGAGAGAAGGAGATACTATGTAAGTGATGATTAAGATCGACTATATCATGTATGTATGTCTTGTTATAGATATTTTCAATTTCAATGTATTATCTTTGTCTCCCTGTTTTTTTTTTTTTTTTAAGTGACGTTGAGAGTTATAATGAAATAGGCATTTTTTTTCAAAAGGGAAAAAAACAGATACACATCCCTAAGGTATAGATCATGTTGATTTCTCATGCATGCCGTGAAGTGAAAGTGAGAGCTGATTGGCATATAATATTTAGTAGCTTACCACAATCAGATTTTGGAAGTAGCGAATGTGCAAAATTAGAGTCTTTGTCACAACCCAGAAGTGAAAGCGAGTGATAATTAGCGTATAATCACTACATTAGAAAGTAGAATGCCACTGTATATCTTTTAGTATATAACGATATAATATGATGTTCTAGGAAAAACAATCATAAAGATAGAACAATCTACAAGAAAACAGCATCTTATATAACAACATACGAACCACACAAGTTCACATGAAGCAAACATAGATTGAAATCGTAGGAATTTGTAACTATTTTTAATGCAAATTAGACACATGACAATTTTGCATTACTAATAAATGTCACATAAGTATCCGACTACATGCACGCTTCCTTATTGCTCAGTGCCCTCCTGATCTTTTCCACTTTTTTGCCATTCTTTTAGTACAAGAACCATTCTCTCTTCTTGTCAATGATAAAATTCCCTAAGACAGTGTCAATCGAAAACTTGACTCCGGCGCCAATTAACACAACTTTCCAATCCAAGTCAAACTAAGACTCTTATTCATTTTCTTCCACGAGCAAAGATGGTGGTAATGGTAAGTTATCCCCAACCTTTGTGCATTTTTTGGTAAAGAACTTCCACATAACCCTTTATTCATGGCAAATGAAATGGGCCCCAAATGTGTCGAACTGAGTCCCTCATGGTATTGGTCCCAATAGTTGATTATGAGAGACATCGAAAGATGAAAGAAATGCAAGTACGGCTAGTTGTTAAGTATCTCTCCTGAGAGATTGTTCCAAGAAAGATCTAAAGATTCCAGCTTTGTCAAGTTTGCTAATGATGACAGGATAGAACCAGTGAGAATGTTGTTTGAAAGGTTAAGCATGAGAAGTGACTTCAAATCTCCAACAAGATTGGGTATGCGTCCTTCGAATTTGTTATTGGATAGGTCAATTCCCATAAGGGCATAAGGAACTTTCATGTATTCCATTTCTACGCCCTTATTCATCAGTTTCGTTCCATAAATCGTTTTACACCTATCAACCACTTGCTGAATATCCACGTAAATGGTAACCTCCATCCTTATATATATATAAAAGGATGGAGGAAGCTCTAATAAAGTATAGACATATTCCAACCGATCTTGATCAACAAATACTTTCATGGCATGAAAAATCTACAACAACTTGGAAGGAAGTTTGCCATTAAAATTATTGTTGGAAAGGTCCATGATATGCAAATTGCTAAAGCTAAACTAGCTTTGAATTTCTATTGGATCGTGGAACATATTGGATTTCATGTTCATAGCTTTCAGCTCAATCAATACTGATAGCTACCATGGGAAACCATCAAGAATTTGATTATAACCAAGGTTCAATTACTCTAGCTTTGTACAATTCACCAAAGATCTTGGGACAGGCTCTTGCATTAGGCCAATAATCTTCAACGCAAAATATTTTAGGAAAGCATTAGGAATCATGCCCTCAAGTGTATTTAACCCAAGACTCAAAATTGACAAAGAACAAATGTTTCTAAGACATGAAGGAATTGTGCCATTCAGACTATTGATGGACAAATCAAGAATGACAAGGAATCTTACTTTACATATAGATTGTATTTCTCCGAAGAGGAAGTTACTAGAGATATTGTAATAAATCACTAATGGAGGTGGATTAGGGTGTGGTATTTTAAGCAAGTTAGAACTAATGTCAAAACACATCAACTTGGGTAGTGGCAAACTGATTTGGTTGTTCACGAAGCCAGCTAGAAATTGCGAGAAAGATAAATATATTTCAAGGTCTCTCTACTACCAATCCACATCCATGTCGGAATACTACCTCCATTTTTATTGTCTGAAAGACTTACCCTCCCTAATCCATTCAGGTAGTCTAAAAACTTTGGAAATTCATGTAAGTTGCATGGATCTAAAGTTAAAGTGGAAAAGTTTGGAAGAGTGGCGTTGATCTTAGTCTTACTGACAAAAGATAAGTTGTTGAAATCCAAATATTGTTAAGCTCTTGAGTTCATGTAAATCTACAATGCCACTCAAACCATTCCAACTAAGATCAAGACACTCAAGATCCTTGAATTTGTGTAAATCCATTGTGCCACTTAAATTATTCCCACTAAGACGCAAATATTCAAGATGCTTGAGTTCCCCTTATGAGTTTAGAATTTCACCTTGCAAATTATTGAGTGAAATGTCAAGCGCAATCAATCGAGTCAAGTTCTCAAATGAAGACTAAAGTGGAACACTTATTTGAACATCTGCGAAATGTAAATAGACAAGACTCGCTAATTTGGCCATTGAATGAATCTCGTCATTCCTTTCTCTCTCATTTAAAAAAAAAAAAAAAACTTTGCTGGCTTAATATTACCTGAAATCTCCAAAGAGGTGAGTTTTGCCATGTTGACAAGCCAATGCCAACTATCACCGCTGACATTATTGACACTGAGGTCTATATTTGACAGTCGCGTGTGGTTAGCGAAGGAAGCAAGGATTTGACCATAAAATTTATTTACCGATATATCCAAAACAGCAAGCCGAGAAAGATTACCCAATAAAGTGGAAAGTGAACCTAGAAATCACAAGCCCCAATTAATAATACATTCAAGAAGACAAGGTTTTTGATGGAAATAGGTAGTTCTCCTGAGAAATTCGTGCCCCAGAGGATTAATGATTTTAGGGAAAAGCACCACTGCTATTCTGGGATTGAACCATAAAGGTTTCCATTCAAACTAATGTCGAGGACTTCGAGGTTTGGTAATTGAAAGATACCCACCGGGAATTCTCCATGCAATCCACAATCTCTAATGTTAAGCGACTTCAAAGAGGAAAAGTTTGCAAGAACATGAGGGAATGGTGATGGCATGCTTATAAAAGAGAGATCAATTTTTATAAGCATAGTTAAGTTCCAAACAAAGTTGTCTACGCTAGGCATCTTGAGATGCCACCTGGAAGACAAATCAAGAGGTATGTTGGGATCCCATCCAAAAGACAAATCAAGAAAAAATAATCTAGATAGCCATGGGATATCCAAGGGGATTTTTCCAGAAAAAGTGTGAGTCAGAGAGATTAAGGTATTGTAACCTAAAAAGATTGCCGAAGCGATATGGAATTGAAGATGAATTGGAGTCATTCCAAGAGAGATTGAGTGATTCCAAGTGGAATAAGCAAAAGAGGTTATTGTTGGAAGTTATGATACCAAAGAGGCAGCTGTTGCTAAGGTCAAGACCTCTCACATGACCAGTGGCCTCATCATACTCTACACCATTCCATGAGCAGCAATCTCCATGTCCATCTAGAGACCATGATTCAAACTTCAAATAAACACAAAGAAAATCTACTTTGGTGGTTTGAAACTTCTCTTGAAATCCATCAAGGCCGGGCTCTCAAAATTTCTCTTGAAATCCATCAAGGCCGAGCTCTTGTACAGATGGCATAGTGATTGAATGAGTCATCAAGAGAAGGACGATCGAGGTAACAAACGCATATGGTAAGGATGCATGATGTTTTTATTTTGGTTACTGGAGTTAGTTAATGTATGCAAGGTAAAGTGCGATTAAGAAGCTTTCATAGACAGCAATAACCGGTCCCATTCAATGAAAGTTAGCGCTACTTGCATCGCCTATTATATGTGTAAAGAGTCATTCTCACATAGAACATTGATAACATCTCCTTTGATAGGAACTGTGTACCAAAATATAGCATCACCCAGACATGGATCTTTAAGAAGCAAAATCACGCATTGTCCAATTAAATTATCCAAGACATCCTCCTCGTAATTGTTACACAAAAACAACAAGGTGTTGGTTTAAATGGTTAGAGGGTTTGCTCGTCTCCTTGTGGTGGGTATCAAGCCTTGCTAGGAGCACTCTAAATAAAAATTCTTGAATATACCAGGTCATTATAAGAGAGGGCGCCCTTGGCGATCACCTAGGAAACTGAACCAATTAAGGTGTACGAGAACTACCCCATCCCAAATACCACTTCATTGCTAAATTTAAAATAAATAAAAAGTTGCATAGAAGTGATTGGCTCGGATAACTTATACCAAAATGTTATGAACGAATGGATAAATATAATGTGTATGTATGTATTTCATGTAAGATTTCATCCTTAGCTATTTTCAATACAACATTGATAGCTTAATTACATGGATGAAACGAACATTTTGATTGTCTAGACTGAACTCACCTGCTAACAAATGACTTGAACTAATGAGTTCTATATAATTAGGTATTCTTAATACCGTACCCATTACATATCATACTATACAATTTACATTTACAATTGAACGGTACTATATAGACTTCATGCAAAAATAAATAAATATTCATGATTTTCAAAGATTTTTTTCATTATTTTTATGTAAAACAAGGTGAAGATATGAAATCTGAAAATACTTTAAATCGGTGACTGTGATATTTTAATTTGGTGACTTTGCTAATCAATCTAAAAGATGGGCAATGGTCTTTTGCGGGTCTCGATCTTGGTCTTTCTTGTGGAAAAAATATGATATGTCAATTTAGTAGACCACCTATGCAATTATGATTGCCCATGAACAATAATCACGGCATGCACGAGAATTCAACCTAATATGTACCTTGCATATGTGTGACCATTTTTTTCCTTTTCGAAAAGGAAAATGCCTATTTGCTTATAGCCCTTACCATTTCTGAGAAGTTACAGAAACAATAACCCACTAAGGAGATAAGTAGCCGGACAAATTGAATGTGCCCGTTACTTACGTTGAAAATATCTACATTTTTCACTTGTTTGTATTATAGGTTATATCTCCAGTCTGATTTTTCCTGCAGATCAAATTTGCCTTTTTTGATCTGATTGGAGGTGGGCCATTGATGGTGAAACTGAAGATGATGCGTCATCCAAAGTAAAATATTGAGCCCAAAAGACTTTGACATTTTGCATCCAGTGGTCACCCCAAAGATCCTTTCAAATTATACTTTGGAATGGCTAATGAGGCGCCCTAGAATTCCCATCCATGGAAATTGCTTACCGTAAAGGTTATGGCATTACAGTCTCCTCTGGCTCTTTCGTGACATTAGTGCTATAATAACAAACATAAATTAAATTAAGAAAGAGAGACCATATCATGTCGCCCTCACTATTATACATTGTTCAGACCTGGGTCATTTTGATCTCGATGTGCCATACATGCTGCTTCAGTCAAAAAGTGAAAATCTTTCGCCAAGTAGATTTATTTTAGTTTTTTTCTAAGGAAAGGACTCTCTATTGATCTTGGATAAAATTATTTAGCTGAAAATTGAAAGATGAAATGAAGAACAAGTTAGAAATTTAAAGTGCCCAAAAGTAAATTTATGGAAAATGAGACTAAACTAAAAATAATTAAATTTTATTGACCAATATTTGGGAAAAAGAGCGAGAAAATTTACAATATTCATGGTGAGTATTTATGGCCCTCGAACAACAGGTACATATATGCAATTTGTAATTATTCTAGTTACAAAATCTGCAGATATTGTCAATGATCGATGTAGTTGGCAATGACACCTAAAGATGATTTCTCTCATCTCTTGTTGACAATCTTACTATGTTGGAGTTTAGTACCCATTATATCAGCTCCCTTGTTCACAAATGACCGCTTCGATAGTCAACCAAACTTATCACTTGTCAATTATAAAAGTAGTCATTTCTTGGTCTAAACACATGCTTTGCTAATCCAATGCATCATGCCAATGAGAGATCGACCTTGATATGGTTCAAGAGGAGTCTTGGAATCAGCCGATCAAGTCCCCGTTGCGTTTATTCTAAACTAGAATCATAGTCATCACTAGGTGGAAATAGAGATTACTACTAATGGGAGGGCTGTGGAGTACGACAAATTTAGTGATCACAATGCTAGTCTTGACCTCAGTTGCAATTGTCTCTTCGGTATTATACAACATTGGTCTTTTTATAAATCTTATGTAACACGGATACTAATGAACCTTGCAATTCAAATTTAACGCGAGAAGAATAAATTATACGATCCTAAATCCGAAGCATTGACCAATCATCTTTTCTTCTCTCTTGCCTGTACAAATAAAGGGAAAAAATCTTAGCTGCACCACCTTATCGGGCCCCGGCGCCCCTAATGTTACCGGAAAGAAAAAGTACACCTAGTCTTATCGGGCCTTGGCCTTTTGGTCCGTGACGCGAGTCCAAAAAGAATTGTTCGCAATTTAGCATTGTTATTTTTCTAGTGTGGGGTGGGCGTGTGAAGGTTTGAGAATGTCAATGCCCTGAATGGCGATTGTGAATTCTAGTTCAGACATGATTCTTGTATTAAGAATGAGATTTACTTGGATTTCCGCTGTCTAGGAATATCCTGATATGAGCTCAGCTTGTTGCAGCTGATTTAAGCTGTTGGCTGGCAAATTTTAAAAGTGATGCCATCCTGCTTGGTTTACTCCATCATTATGTCATTCTTTTTCTCTCTTGCAAATGGTAATGCCGGATTTAATTTTTGCCTCACCATTGGGGAAACTTTAATTGATCGGATTTTTTTAGTCTTTTGAATTCTATGTAGGCATTGAAAACCAGTTTTAACATTGTGCAGAGTGAGAAAGCGACTTTGCTGTACTTTTTGTCAATGTGGTTGGATCATGATCTGTTGTGTTGTATTTATAATCTAATAGCTTTTTTGATAACATGTATAGGGGAAAATTGTTCAAAATGTCAACTTATTATATTTTTGCCAATTCAACGATAATATGCCAATTGAAATCTAAATCTTTTTCACATTTCGCCAATTGACTCAATCCGGCTAATTTTGGCTGAAAATCGCCGACGTGGACGTATGTGATGGTCATCACTAACATGAATAGACTTTCCATGACCTATCGATTCATAAAAAGCATGTCATGGGCCTCTCCATTCTTAATGAAGGGCATGTCATGGAACAGAAATTTATGATAATTTTAAAGTGATGGGCAACTCCATCCACTTGAAACTTTGGCTAGGACGCGTTGGCTCCACGTTGTACTAGGTAAAAAAGGAAAAAGATTGATTTGAAAACTTGCTTGGAATTCCAAGATGAGCGGTGTGAGTCCACTATCTCTTCGTGGGAAAATTCGACTTATTGTCTCTTAATTTATGTGCTTTTTTGGGTTAAGGTCTCGAAACTTTCAATTTATCTAATCAATTCAGCCCCTCCCACCAATTCTAATAAATTTGAGTTTCCATGCCCGTTGGACCATTTAAGAGTACGAAGTCGGAAAAGAAAACTTGCTCTTGGGACAAGTTAGTGCCAAAATCCTTTCCTCAAAGAATATTTAGATTGTGTGTAATAATTTAGTCCACACAAACCAATTTTTGTAAAATTCTACTTATTTTCCACCTTCAAAAGACACATAGGTCCGTGGAATCAATTAAAAGAACTAATAGAAAGTTTTGTCTAGGAAGCTTTATCACCTCCTTGCAAAGGGGGAAGAAGAGAAAGACAAGAAAGAAGAAAGTTTGACTAGGACCCGTGATTGCAGTTTCAAAATGAGTAGTGTACCTGCTTAAGGTAATTCTACTTTTCTTCCCTGAATTTAGGCACTCTTTTAGTTGAGCGATTGAACTTTACTATATCTAATCAAATCCTTGAACTTTTCAAAAATTTTGTAGTGAAATTTAACCTTCGATACCAATTTTGATAATTTTGAATTGAAGTGGTTACAAGATCATGTTGGAGCGAGATCTGGAAAAGATTTGCCCATGCAACCAAGTCCATGCAAAAATGTGTCATTACAAAATATTTAGTTTGTATGTGACTAATTAGAATACTTGCTTGAAATTCCAAAATAAGCAGTGTATTTTTGGTCCACTATCTCTTAAAAGGTAAGATTCTACTTTTTTGTATCTTTAGTGTATGTATTTATTTATTTTCAGCCAAGTCTTTCAGTGCCTAAGCACGCATCATAACAAAATTCTACTAGCCAGCCTCACATTTCTTGAGATTTCGATGTGTCTCACAATCGTCCATTGGAAACGATACCTCGTGGAACACAATTTCACACATTCGGGAGCAGCTCATATGCAATGAATGGGAGTCCTTTGCCAAATAAATGCACAAGTGGTGATAACGCTCCACCACCACCGTCATCACTCAAAGTACATAATGAATAAGGGTTTCTATTCAACTTGGATTGGAAAATCATGCTAGCTAGCATTGGAGTTGAGTTTTTGGTTGGTGTTGTAGAGGAAACTTGATAATTGACAAGAAGAGTAGGTGATTCTTGCACTACTCCAAGAAAATGGCAAAACTATGTAAAAGGTGAGGAAAGCTGTGGCAGACAAGAAAATATGCAGCTAGATACTAATGCTTTGTATCTTTATAGTTTGTTGAGAACAGTTATACATGAATGTCTGAATATTCTAATCTATGTTTGTTTGCACGTTTTAGTAAATTACTATGAGATGCTATTTTTATGCTCATGAAAGTTAGTTCTTTGGGTTCTTAGAGAACATATCTGTCCATAAAATACATCAGCAATGTCATAATGTTTTATTGTAATATTACTAGCCAAATAACTCACGGATATAGAGAATCTAACCTGGGACCTGGTTTATTTATCCATATTTTTAAAAGCATGCGATACTACGATTTGGAGACGTAATTGAGATGAGTTGATACTAATGATAAGCCAATTATTATTCACGGTCGAGGAAGACGAAAGTTAAGTTATCCATGGAAACCAAGGAGATTGGTGTGAAAATCTTCATGGTTCATAGGTAGAAAAGGCTTTTGTTTGGTTTAATAACTTCTTCCATGTTGGGCCGTACAATTTGGATTTGAAATTTTTGCTTGGATCATATTTCCTTTAGGAGTTCAAACTTGAGAGATATCCTCAACAATTTTAATATAGAACTTAATAACAAAGGATTAGATATTTATATCGTGCTAGGATATTCATTTTGGTTATTTATGTCATTTTGTGTTGGAAGAGTGTTCTAATGTGATTGATTACTAGGGTTTTTCTCATAAAAAAGAAGAAGGAAAACATGTCATCCCACGTCAATTTCATTTAAGTCGTATTAAGTTCGTGTTTTTCTCAAAAGATTCGTATTTGTGTTTGAGTCTCCTAGGAATTGCCACTTCCCGTACTCTTTTAGATATTAACTTGCAATTTAAGTGACTTACCATGGCAATCTACCATGGCCCCAGGTATTCCAAGTCATTATAAAAAGTGAAGGAAGCCGCACAAATCTCGCATGCTTAAACAACTCAAGTCGTGAATCATGTATATTTGCTAAACACGTCGATATAACTCGTATTTGGGAGTATCCGCAAGTGCACTTATCCCATGATAATTCAATATCATTTATGTTTGTCTTCTTATTGACTAATTCGAATCCCAAGATCATAGCGAAGATTACCCTTCAATATATCACAAGCCTCCACCTCCTGTCGGGCCGTTGAAGCTAAACTAGCCATGGTAACGAGAGGAGACCAGGTCCATGCAATACATCGGAATTGAATGAAAGAAAAAGGCAAAGAGAGATGAGAACAAGTAGTGAAGGATAATCGCCTCATGACTACCCAGGAATTGAAGTAGTTTAATCTTCCCCACTCATCCCAGTCCTAACTCTAGAGGTCCTGACAACAGGCATGGGTAAGTAAAATCCCGAATGCACTATATGAATATGGGAAAGGGACAATGATGCTCTATCTACACAATATCTCATTTGGTGTCATAACAAATCTCAATTGTCGCCGATGGAGTTGTCATGCAAAAGGAATTTAATAACATCTAAAACAAAGGAATAAATACCAAACTGTAGATGTTGTTCCTTTGCAAGCAGGGCCAAAGCATCCGAGCAACCATCTGCTTCTCTGAATATGTGTTTAATTTTGTATTTCCTATAGCTCTGTGAGCAAGTTCCTGCATTCAGCCAGATGAGGTTTATTAGCATATAATGCCTGAGTGCTTGTAATTGCTTGAATAACAGACATGGTATTCATTCCAATTTGTAAATAGGTAACATTATTTGCTAATTTTAGTCTAAGGCCATCTCATAGGGGCGCTATGATAGCACCACATTTTTGTCACGATGTGTTTACTGTCCTCCGGAGCTTACATAATTGTTGAGAGATTTATGCTTGTTTGTAATTCATCATAATCATGCATATTTTGTTGTTATTATTAAATAAAACGAGGTGATGATATTTAAAATCTGAAATATATTCAGTTGGTGATTTCGATTTTTTGTGTGTGTGATTCAACTACTAGGAGTACTCCAAAGAATTATTGAATGACTTTCGTTGGACCATCTAAAAGATGGGAAAAAGTCTTTGGCCGAGTCTCCCAATGTTGGCCATTTTGTGGAAAAAGCAAGAAATTTCATTTTAGTGACCAACTATGCACCTAACCATCAATCACAGCATGCACGAGAAAGCCTATTTGCTTATAACTCTTGACATTAGTTTAAAAACAAAAAACAAAAGAACAGTCAGATTCAGGCAATAAGTCAAAATTGCGAATATCTATGGCAAGACGTAAATACCTAGTATGGTCGATCATAATCGTCACTTTGTCATTTCCTCAGTCTCTGAGTGGATTGTTGATTCATTTATAGGAAGCTATAGAAATAGCGATCTATCAAGGGGTCAAGCAGCTTGATCAATTGAATGTGCTTGGAATAATATATAGAGAGATGAAACAACAAGAACTGGTAGAGATAGATAAAGTACCTCTTAGATATTTCAAATTTATGGAGTTTATAGGCTGTAGACATAAAGCGAGAGGCTAGTATGGTCGGAGAAAATGCTAAAGTTGATAGATAAGATGAAATCGTGTGTCATATATATGAATGGTGAGAAGATGTTTATGTGGTGGGACAATTCGCATGCTCCTGGGCTACTAAGGATAGGAGAATGATGTGTGATTCAAACCCAAGTTTGAATGTGAAATCTTCTGATATTATTGATAGCTCGCATGAAGGCTTGGGACACCAGCTAGATCAGATCATTTGGTCGATGTCCAGGCTTACATTAGGAGTCCCTCTTCAACTGCTTACTGGTTCAGGTATGCAACCCTGCAACAATGCGGAAGCTTATTAGGGCTAGCAGATCCAAGGTGTCTTGGCATAGACTCATCTGGTAGCATCTAAATTTGGTTTCTAATGCCTGGCTAATCATCCTTGGAGCAATAAAGACCTTTGACAGCATGCGTAAGTGGGGTGATGTGCAGGGTCAACGTGTGCTTCGTAATTTCGAAGAAGAATCTAGACAGCTACGTCTTTTCTTTGCCTGCCATTTCTCTCAGCAAGTGTGGAGTCGGACTCTGGAGCTGTCCTGCGTACATGGGCCCCTTGGATTTCCGTCATGCAGAAATGAATGTTTTGCAATAAATGGAGCGTAATACTCAAGAGTCCATCAGAGTGCAATACTTAAAACTATCGCTTGTATGCTTCCGATGATCTCATAAGATTGTACCTTCTTGATAGTCGAAGAGTGAATTTTTGCTCACACCAACATTTGTAAATTTTAAGATGAGGATTGGGTTGCTCAGGTGAGGCCATCCCTTGCCAGTCGCTGGCAAGACGACCCTAGCCCAGATCTGGCAAGGGTTGACCTCACCTAGGGCAAGGGAGGACGAAGATTGCCTTGCCAAGGCAAAGGTCACCTCGCGAAGGCAAGGCCATCCCTTGCCCGCCTCTAGTGAAGGTGGCTGTCACTTGTGACTGGCCATCAATGAAAAAGACAACCAGAAAAAAAGGAAAAAAAGAAAAAAAGAAATTCAAAAAAGGTAAAAGACGATAATGCCCATTGCCAATTGGAAAATTAGACCATTCTTTGAAATTGAATAATCATTTTAGGCCTATATTTGAAACAAAATATATTTCAAATCCTTATTTAAAAAAATAAGATAATTTTAGATCTTTATTTGAAATAATATCTAATTTATATTCTTATTTGGATTTTTTTTTTTAAAAGAAGGAATGTTACATGGAAGTTTATTGCTGTAGGGTTTGTTCGTTGGACTCGAAAGTCAAGTTGCAAAGCTGAAACTACGATTTGGAAGCGACGTACAAAGAAATTATTATGCCCTATCCGTTGTCTTTAACCCTTAGATATACACTAACAAATAGGGTACTAGCAGATCTTGTGCAAAGATTACGCTGACAAGGCGGGCAAGGAGGGGCCATCTCCGATTCTCCACAAGATGGAAGACTCGGAAGACGACTTTCGAGTCAAGGTGTGGTTGACGTCTTACGCTGAACGCGGACTCGATGATGACAGGCAACGTCGACCTCACTTACACGGCATGCATTATTCCACAGATAGGCCAAGTTTGATATTTCCGCAAAAGGACTTTTAAATTGACGAGCAAGTGTCATTCTAGAGCTTTTTTCAAAAAGATAATGTTTTACTAATTAATCTATAAAATTGTTGAATAAAAGACATATTTGGTCTCTGTGTTATTCTATTTAGTTGGTACAATTGTTATTGCTACACAGAACTGTCAAAGTGTCGATTTAAATGGCTAGAAGTTTTTGACTTTCCTCGTAGACTTGGATTCAAGCTTTGTTGAGAGCATTTTAGAAATCAAATCTCAATTGCACCAGGTCAATATAATAAAGTGCACCCTTAAAATCTCCCAAGAAAATGAACTAATTGAATTGCACGAAAGCGGGTTTGGATACCATTTCATTGCTAAATTAGAAAAAAAAGAATGTTACCTAGAAGTGATCATTGTGGGTTTTGTTGGTAGCGATACTTGGATTAGGAGGCGAGGTGCAAAAAAATTGCTAAACCTTAACTTTTGTTTTTAACCAATGGATATACATAAACAAGTAGGGTATTGGCAATTGTGTGCAAGATAACGTTTGAGAAGACGTGCGTGACGTGCAAATTGATGCAGCCACCTTAGATTCTCAACTAGAGGAAGACTTGGGAGACGACTTTCGAGTCAAGATGTGGTTGGCGACTTACGCTGAATGCGAAGTCGATGAAATGCAAACATCGACTTCACATACACGGCAAGTATTTTGATCGTAGGCGTGACAAATGCCTCAAATACTCCGTAATAATTCTATGTTATTGCTTTTATTGCTTATGTTATCGTTAACGGTTGGAGATACTCCTTTTATTTTATTAACCTTCAATGGTTTGTTAAGGGGGAGGAATTGATGCAATTGAAGAAGTTGAATCACATAATTTACACACAACATAAACAAATACCAAGTATCGAGGAATGACCCAATGAGTTTAACTCAATAGTTAAAGAATAGCATCGGTATAAACAATTCCATTTTAGGGTCCACCACCTTGGTATTCAACTCATTTTATCCATGACATGTCAACAACAGATCTCTCTCACCCTCGGTGAGCTTTCCTCTATCCCTCCATGGTGATAGTCATCTGCCTCCCCAAAAAACCCTAAATCTCCAGATCCATCTTCATGGAACCAGCCAACAATCCATTACCAGGGTAGACGAAGCCCCCCTCTGCAGCGCAATGGACTGCACAGCTCTCCAGCTCCGTACAAACCTCCACAGAGATATCGATTGAGGTTTGTTTCTCCCTCTCCGAATACCTTCCCACGCGCTCCTGTAATCATGGAAACGACCACCCCTCCCACTGTGTATACCCAACACATCATCCATTTTTGTAGCCAGTAGTGTAGATCACATCAATCAAAGCCATAAATACCACCAACCCTAGCACGGCTGTAGCATTGACTAGAAGGCTGCACAACAGCCACCCCTGAGCTCCCTTCACTCCATTTCTCCAAATTTACCATATTCCCACCTCGATCCAGCCAATGCAAAAATGGATGAAACCCAACTTCGAGTGACTGCTTTATGCCGCCGGATGGGTGATCTATGGTCAGATGATGTTATCACTGAGCTCGATGAGGAAGTATCTGTGGAGGATAAGAGGTTAATGATAGGACTCTCTATGGTAAGCTGTATTCAAAACCAAATGTGAATGTTCAAGCTTTTATCAATACTATGAAAAAAGCATGGAAAACAGATTCTGTCAAATGTGAAGTTATAGAGCCGGGTTTCTTCACATTTATGTTCAGCTCCACAGAGGAAAAAAAGCGAGTTCTAGACTCAGGACCATGGTCCTTTGCTAGAAACCTACTAGTTCTGAAAGAAGGGGACCCGACCGTACCTGAACATTGCTATGAATTCACGCATTATGCGTTCTGGGTGCAAATCCTTGGCCTTCCTCGAGCAAAGGTAAATGAAACTGCTGTGAGGCAAATAGCATCAAAGTTGGGTACTGTTGAGGAGATTAAGTTGGAGGCTAGAACCACCACCTCTCGTCGTATAGGAAAGGCTAAGGTCAGCTTGGACCTAGCTAAGCCCCTGCAAACAGGAACAGTAATTAGTTTTGGGGGTAAAAAATGGTGGCTGGACTTCAAATATGAATGACTTCCTCATTTTTGTTACTCTTGTGGAAAAATAGGACACTATGCTACTTTCTGTCCGGTTATTCCTTATGAAGAATCGGGTCTGCAACATGACAAGCCAGGGCGATATGGATCCTGGTTAAAAGCTGAAGCTAGGGAAACAAGCCAATTCTGGAAAGCCTTTTATGGGGAAATTGATTCTACTTTAGTAGATGAAGAAGTCTTAACCCAAGCACTCCAGTCAAATGAGGTGGTACCAAACACAGCAGATGCAACTCAAAATCAGATGGCAATTGTCCTAGCCTCACCCACTAACAAAGAACATGCAGATCCTATGGAGCTTATGACTCCTCCAGCGACTAACTCTGGTAAGAGAGAAATGCAACATCCCCTTACTAGTCTCAGCACTGTGGAAATAGAGAGGGGTGGCAGGAGCGCTAAAAAAGAAAAGCATACATATAAGACTCCGGTGCCCAAGAAACAAAAAAGAAGTAGTCCTTATAAAAAGCAGTCTACTTTCTCCCTGGTGGAACAGGAAGAGCATCTCACTGATACCCCCATCCAGCTATGGGAAGGGGACAACACACGGGCTTTGGTGGCTAGCCCTAATAAGCCACCCCAGAATCGATGAGGATACTAAGCTGGAACTGTCAAGGGTTGGGCACGCCCTTGACGGTTCGCCATCTGCGAGCCCTAGTGGCTCAGGAAATGCCCAACTTAGTTTTTTTAATGGAAACTAAGAATAAAGAGTCTATGGTGGAAGGAGTTCGAAAACGGTTGAAGTATACTCATTCCTATATCATGGAACCAATTGGGATTGCAGGCGGACTAGCACTTCTATGGGATGACGAGGTGGGAGTGGGAGTTGAGGTCAGTTCTGGAGTACTCATTGACACAAATTGCCGTGATCACAACAGTGGAGTAACCATGCGTATCTCCTTTGTACATGCCTCTACAAATTTCCAGGAAAGACAACAACTCTGGCAATTTTTCAGCACCACATCAGCAAGCCGCAACCTACCATGGTTGTGTATAGGTGATTTTAACGAGGTCCTCTATCACTGGGAAAAGATAGGGCGTCGTGAAGTGGATAGACATAGAATCCAGGCCTTCCGGGACTTTCTAAATGGCTGCTCCTTAATGGACATGGAGAGCAAGGGATGTGCCTTTACCTGGTCTAATAAGAGAGGGGAACCTGACCTAGTTAAAAAACGGTTGGACAGAGCCATGTGTACTATTGACTGGAGAATCGCGTACTTACATGCAGAAGTGTTTGCCTTACCAGCCATAGGGTCAGATCATAGCCCACTACTATTGAAGACAGAGAGGACAGGTAAATCACGTACTAAGCGTTTCAAATTCGAAGCCTTTTGGTTAGCAGAACCTGAATGTACAGAAGTGATAAAGGATGCATGGGAACTAAACAGGACTACTATACTACATATGGAAGGGAAGATACAACGAGTAACGGAAGCACTGAGTAAATGGAGCAAGGACAAGTTCCAGAACTCCCACAAGCAAATATCAGCACTCAGAGCCAGATTAATGAACATTACAAATGCAACTGAAGAGGCATCGAACAGAGAGGAATTCCAATCCATTGTCACCAGAATAGATAATCTTTGGCGACAAGAAGAGATGTATTGGGGGTTGCGATCAAGACTTAACTGGCTAAGGTGGGGTGACCAAAACACAAAATACTTCCATGCCACGACCATCCAACGGCGACAGCGAAATAAGATAACTATGCTGAAAATTGATGAGCATACCTGGTGTCGTGATCTATCAGCTCTACAACAGCACATCCGCAGCTTCTACCAGCACCTGTTCACAACGATGGGGGAGAGAGACTATAAGCCAGTACTGGACCAATGCCCCACAGTAGTATCACCTGAAATGAATGAGGCCCTGGTCAAACAGGTATCAAAAGAGGAAGTGAAAACAGCAGTTTTTCAGCTAGGCGCAACAAAGGCACCAGGACCAGACGGACTACATGGTCTATTCTATCAAACCCAATGGTCCTTTCTACAAGAAGACCTCTTCAGCATGGTGGATGATTTCTTCAGACATGGCAGGTTCGATCCTGAGCTCAATCACACACATCTAGCACTTATTCCTAAAGTGACTAGCCCTGAAAACATTACTCAATACAGACCCATCAGCCTATGCAACTTCATTTACAAAATCATTGCAAAAGTAATGGCCAATAGATTGAAACCATGGCTAACAACAGTGGTCTCCATGGAACAAAGCGCCTTCGTCAGTGACCGACAAATCCAAGATAACATCATCATTGTTCAGGAGATACTTCATCACTTAAAAATCAGGAAGAGAAAGAAAAAATTCCAGGCAGTTCTGAAACTGGACATGCAAAAAGCATATGACAGGATTGAATGGGATTTCTTATGTGATTACATGAGAACGGTGGGTTTTAATGAAAAATGGGTACAATGGATACATTATTGCATATCAACAGTAACATTCAGCACCCTAGTCAATGGAGAACCTTCAACACCTTTTAAACCAACAAGAGGGATAAGACAAGGTGACCCTCTCTCCCCCTACTTGTTTATTATTGCTGCTAACGCCCTCTCTACCCTGCTGTCAAAAGCTGTCATGGACGGTACAATCAAAGGAATTCGGCTGAATCCATCCTGCCCTACTTTATCTCACTTGCTCTTTGCGGATGATGCTATTTTATTCCTAAATGGAACAGTTAGAGAAGCTCAAAATGTTGTCAACATACTGAACCAATATTGCTATGCCTCTGGCCAAGCTATCAACTTGAACAAATCGGGACTATACTTAGGAAAGGAGTGCCCTCATCCCCTCAAACAGAACATGGCAGCAGAGCTACGGGTTCCCATTATTGAACAAACAGGGAAATATCTGGGAATACCATCAGATTGGGGCCAAACCAAAAAACAAATGTTTAACTGGATTCTCACAAGGGTAGAAAGCAAGCTCGAAGGCTGGAAGGAGAAGCTGATCTCCAGAGCAGGCAAAGAAATACTTATCAAAACAGTCATTCAGGCTCTACCCCAATATGCCATGTCGGTGTTTAAAATCCCACTATCCATTTGTAGGGCTATTGAGAAAAAAATAGCAAACTTTTGGTGGAAACAACATGTTTCAAAGAAGGGCATACATTGGAAAAAGTGGGAAGACTTGAAAATTCGTAAGGATCAGGGTGGAATGGGATTCCGAGACCTAGTAAACTTCAATAAAGCAATGTTGGGCAAGCAAGCTTGGAGACTTGTTCAGAAGCCGAATGACCTATGGAGTCGAGTGGTAAAAAGTGTATATTTTCCTACGGGGGAGTTCTGGACAGCACAGAAACGGCACCAATCCTCTTGGGGATGGCACAGTTTATTAGAGGGCCGACATGTCCTTGAACCATATACACGGTGGATAGTGGGTAATGGGGAGAAAATCAGAATTCGTGAAGACCGCTAGCTGCCTTCTGGCAGGATACATGGTCCTCCTAATCGGTGCGATCCATGCATGGTCACTGAATTGATAAATCAACAATCTAAGGCATGGGACCTTGACAAATTAAATGAGTTTTGCGAGGAGACCATTGTTCAGGAAATTGCAGCCATTCCTCTAAGCACACAACTAGGCCCTGACCGACTCATGTGGACGGCAAACAAATCGGGGAGCTATACGGTCAAGAGCGGCTACAATTGCATCAACCAAACAGGTATGTCATCCTCAACTCAACATCCCTCTACTTCGTATCAGATACCTAAATCTCTATGGACACGGGTATGGAACCTTCACACCCCCACAAAAATCCGACTGTTTATATGGAACGTATGCCATAATGCAATCCCCACGAGAGAAAACCTCTACAAACGACAACTCTTACCTGACCCACTCTGCCCCATATGCCGAACCGCACCCGAGACACCAGAACACCTTTTTCTCCTGTGCAAGTGGACCAAGAACGTGTGGTCACGATAGCCCCTACATATTGACATCGACCCATCAACTCTCAGCCGAATTGACAAATGGATCTACGAAAGACTCACCTCGACAGCCCGCCCGTCCTCTGGAGACCTCCTGGCCAACGTCCTCTGGCAGATCTGGAAACAGAGAAACGCGCTGCTATTCCGCGGCAAACCTCCCGATCCCAAGCTCACGGTTGACCTCGCACTCTCCTTGCAGTCCCTGTTTGAGAGTACAAATAAGCCCAAACAGAAACCCCCATCGCAGACCCCGCAAGAGCCGAAGAATTGGAGACCTCCGCCAAGAGACGTACTGAAGCTGAACGTAGACAGTACCTGGAACAGAGCAACGCTCAACGGATCCGTCGCCGGCCTTTGCCGAAACGCCTCCGGGGTGCTGATCGATGGGTTTGTCCGGAAGATCCATGCTCCATCTGCGCAGGTAGCCGAAACCCTAGGTGTAAGAGCTGCACTGCTCTGGTTGAAGGAAAACAGATCAGTTTTAACTGATCTGCCCTCTACGCCTTTAGCTGATCGACGCCCAACACCTCCAGCTGATCTGCGCCTGCTCTTATCAACGGATAACTTATCCGTGTGTCAATACGTGCTGGGCCGCGAAACGTCCCCATGGCCGGCCCACTCCATTATTCAGGATTGCAAACAGCTCTTGGAGGAACTTCCTTGGGTCCAGCTGGAATATGGGCCACGCAAAGCAAACCAGGCAGCGGACTGGCTTGCGAAAGCCCACCAGGACAACATCTTGCCTTTAAATTGGATTGAGCGACCCCCCCTTCCCCTTTGGTCTATATTTTGTATGGATTTTCCAGTATCACAAACTCTCGTTTTGAGTTAGCAATAGAAATCTCGCTTCTGATAAAAAAAAAAAAAAAAAACTCATTTTATCCGTACATGAGAATTTCGTGCGTTTGCAATTTACTTATCTAAGATGGACTTCGTGGAAAAGGGAGTACTACTAGTTCGTTCGTTTTGCTCTATAAGAATGGGTGAGTTGAACCAAGACCAAATCGAAAGGTTAACAACTCGTTCAAATCGTCCTAGTCCTCTTCGAATGGGCTTTATGGCTTAATGGGCACAAGTATTGTCACGAGCCTCGTTGGCCAATCCCTTAGGCTCTGCTTGGAATGGAACAATATTGTTATGTTGCAGATGTAACTTGATTTGTTTTGTTTATTGTAATTCTGTTATTCCCCGACAGAAAGGGAGGAAGAAAAATATTTATTTCCAGTGTATAGCCATGCATTCATCATCCCTTTTTTTTTTTTTTTTTCCTTTTTTAGATTATTATCACTTCAAATTTTAATTTCGATGTGAGAATATTTTATTCCCGTTCTTCACTCCTACTGACAACATTAGCATTTTAGCCCGTTCAATGCTGCAATGCTCGAAATAACATCCTTAAAGAATCATGAATATTTATTTATTTTTACCCATGGAAGTTTATAAGTACTGTCCAATTGTAATTGCATCATGGCACTCTAAGCCATCCCATGAGCAACAATCTCCCGTGAACATGATAAACATTCGCATGAACACATTGAAAATATGTTCTGTCGGTTCTGAAACTTCGCTTGAATTCTATCAGGGCAGAGCTTTCATCTGGATGGCATGGTGGCTTAGCAAGTGAGGTATAAATCAAAGTGAGAAGGATGACTGACTAAGAAATGCAGAGAGTAAAGATACCGTGATCTCTGTTTTAGTCACTGGAATTGGTTAATGTGGGAAAAGGCTGGGGCTGATTGTGACTTATGTCATAGGCAGTTTGGAAAAAGCCATTTTTTTGTCCCCTTGGCATTAAAGATTCTGCTACTTATATAATTGCAGGATCTTGTTGAATATTGTACTTAGCATAAAAGAGAGACATTGTTTCTGCAATGTAAAATGGGAGGGCCTAGACATTTGGCTTTTGTGTAGAATAACAAAATGCTGTTGTTCATATCTTAATCATCCTGAATTTGTAATGCAATACATGTATTCAGTATACCTCTAATTGTCCTAGCTAAAATTGTTATGTAACTAGTCCAGAGGGAAAGAACAATTGAACTAGTTTAGGGTCCTTTATATTGCAAAACATATGGAGAGTGAAGCTGCAATCTGATTTCTAATTACAGAGTGGGCTACCATACCAGGAGGGTTAGTATTTCACATACAGATGACAACTCTAATTATGGAGGAATTCTACTATTTTTAAAGTTTTGGCAGCATGTATAGACAACTAAAACTCAACTCATTTTGTAACTGTTGATTTTATGGCATCTCTAGCTTTTGAGGACACATTGTTCATGTCATTTAAATATGCTAATTTTCTTTCCAAACAATGGGAGTGTGGATCATTGAAATCCATACAATCAACACGTTATTCTTTCAGCATTCTTATGTCAATTATAATTTGATTTGTCGATAAATTACCTAAAAATAAGAGAAATTATTTCACCTTCGAAATAAAGTTAGTGCTTGCTGTTGAGATTTGTCCAGTCAAAGAAGTTATGTTCTGATTTTGCTGTGATTTTCCTTTCTCCGTCTAGCGTCTCTCAACAATGTCTAAGGAAAGTTTGGAGGATAGCAACTTTTTACCCTCTTCTAGTTTGGAGTATTGAATAAGATCTACAAACTCAAGATTCGTTGTAAAATTTGTGTCCACTTCTTCCTTTTTGCTCCTCTTTTCCTTGTTACCCCGTTATAGAGCAGTATCTTCTCATTAGATCATCTACAATCATCATTCCACACATTATATCGATTTCAGTCTCATCCCCGGTTGACATTACCATGGCTTTGTCTTGAATCCACTCATTAGTAATCTCGTCTTTTCTAAAATTCCTGCACTGGACATTTTCTTCACTAACAACTTGTGCACATTTTGCTACTTCACCTTCCTTGCTACCATCGCATGCATAGGTGAGGTATTCACCATCAACTGCGAAACAAGGATTTTAAGGGATCGGCATTGCTCGATTTCATTACTTGTAAATTTCACCTATTCTCACCAATGCTCCTAATAATGTTTAGCTTCATGTTGTTTATATTCAGAAAACAATCTCTTACCAACTCGATTAGAGACCCTTCAAACAAAAGCACTAGTCAATGTAAAGCTTCGACTTCACTCTCCGTTGGGCTTCCATCTATCGGTAACAGATATACTCTGACTATAGATTTTCCTCTTTAAAGTACAAGGAATCCATGATCCGAATCTTGACCCCTAAAGATAAAGTGAGGAAAAAGTAAATCGTATAAACATCACTGGCCTTTGTCCTGTTACTTCTTTTGAAAAATGCAGACTTGCTCATTGTCGAAGTCAAAAGATATGAACCCTAATGTCAAATTTGATGTGTCCTGTTGGTAAATGCCGTTAGTGATCAATCTATTTTTTCTTAAAAATAATTTCTAGGAGTTTTGGAGTTTGGTCTCTCTCAAGTTTGATTGGCTTTCTTCTGTGCAAAAAATGTGAAAGATATAATATAATTGGAGATTACTGGTCAAGCCCGGCGGGAGAATTCGAGCTCCAAATTCCACTCTACCCGCCTTTCCTTTTCTTTTTTTTTTTCAACAGATTGCAATTGTTTCATTCTCTGTTAGGCATATCTTCCGTTATTCTAAACCTTCATTTTTTATTTATTTGTTTAGTTAGCCTCACAAAATTTAACTATAATTAACTCTATCAATCCTTCTTGTTGTTGTTGATTTTTGTATAAAGTTGTATAATGTCATTAAAGAGAGGACTTCAAAAAAATTAACTCTTATCTTTTGAGGATAATCAAGTGTTGAGCCAATTTCTTATATGACTCTCTTATATGACAAGTATCTTAAAAATGGTAACAACAGAGTTGAATTCCTTTTAAGGATAATGTGCACTGCAAATCATAAAAATTGTTATAAAAGTATAATCAAGTCTAACACTTTAAAAATGTGCGAATTTGAATTGATATAATCGAATCCGTCCATTAACTTCTTCAATTTATCTAATAGAAAATGCTGATGTGATATTTTTAAATTAATTTATTTTTTTTATGCAGCATTTTTTTTAGTACTTTTTGCTTTATAATGGTATAACTTAAGAAGGCAAAAATAATTAAAAAATAAAATAGAACTGGATGAAAAAAGGGGTAGGGATCGTGGCTGGGCGCTGCCACCGCCGCCCATCGCCGGAGGGGCCGGCGAAGGTCGCCAGCCCTGGGCGACGGTGGCCGGTCATCGCTGGCCCCAGGCGAGGCCTCGCCGGCAACCCTCGCTGGGCCCGGGCGATGCCGGCCCTTGCTTGGGCCCTGCGATGGCCGGCGACGCGCACCCCCCCCCCCCCCTCCCTTTCCGGTTAGGGGGTGCGGTTGTGCTCCGATCGGCGCTTGATGATCTCCTCTGATTCCCGATCGCCGCCGATTTACTCGGATTTCTTCGTTTCCGTGAAGATTTCGTCCGGTGCGCTCGGGAGGGGTTTCTTCGGTTTGGCTTTGCTCTTACTGACCACTGGGAACGCTCGAGTTCGCCTCGCAACTGTGAATATGGAGTCTACTCTTGTGATCAAGATTCGTCGAAATTCCCCTTCGATTGCTTGTGTTGATTACCGTTCGCTCCCGTGTGCGCTCTGGTGATTTCTTCCTGTTTGGAACGATGTGACGATGGGCGTTGCCCTTGCTTGGGCCGGCGATGGCCTCGCCCCGGCCGGCGAGGGCTGCCCCCCCTCCGCCGGTCGCGGGCCCCTGCGACGATCCCTCCCCCGCCCCTAAATTTTTTCCCTTTCTTTCCAGTTTTTTAAATTATTTTAGCATGTTTTAGGTTTTTACCTGTATTTAAATAAGATCTAAAGGAAAAATTAAAAAAAGCCACATAAAATAAATAAATAAATTTTAAAAAATCATGTCAGTATTTTTCCGTTAATTAAATTGACAATGATAACTGATAAGGAAAGAACAAATAAAAGTTGGAAGGATAGCAAGTCTTTACCCTCTTCTAGTATGGAGTCTTGAGTAAGATCTACAAACTCAATACTTGTTATGAAATCTTTGTCCACATCTTCCTTTTTACTCCTCTTTTCCTCGTTGCCCCATTATAGAACCAGCTCTTCTCATCAAATTATTTGCATTTATCGTTCCATACATCATATCAGTCTTAATTTCATCCCCAATCGACATCGTTATAGCTTTGTCTTGAATCCATTCATTACTAATCTCGTCTTTTCTGAAATTCCTACATGGAACAGGACATTTTCTTCCCTAACATCATGTGCGCATGTTGGGATTTAACCCATCTTATTACCATTGCATGCATAGGTAAGATATTCACCATCAACAGGAAAATGAGGATTTCAAGATATCGGCATTGCTCGATTTCGTTACTTGTAGCGTTGCTTGATTTTGTGACTTGTAGACGTCACTGGCTCTTGCTGATGTTCCGAAGAGTGTCTTGCTTCATGAAGTTCGTATTCAGAGCACGATCTCTCACCAACTTAACTAGAAACCCTTAAAACAGAAGCGATACTCAATACAAAGCTTTGACTCTACTCTTTGTTGGGCTTCCATCTATCAACAACAGATATTTGCTAACCATAGATTTCCTCTTTAAAGCAGAAGTGATCCATGGTTCGAATTTCGACCGTGATAAACTCCTCCATAATCGAAGTCAACTTAATCCTTGATCAGAAGGGGAAAAGTAATTTGTATGAATATTCCTAGCATTTGTCCTGTTACTTCTTTTGAAAAACGCAGATCATCTAGAAAAATGTTAACAATAGAGGCCTCAATCCTGAAAAACTCGTCCATAATAGAAGTCGACAGGCATGAGCGCTAATGTCAAATAGTGATCAATCTATTGACTTCTTTCCTAAGAGAATTGGATGCGGGCTGCCCTCAAGTTTGATTTTATTCTGTGCAAAGATAGGAAACGAATATAATATGACTGGAAATTAATGGCCAAGCCCGCGGGAGAATTCGAGATCCAATTTTCGCTCCATCTGCCCAATTCAACATATGCCCAAATATATATCATTGTTGCCTATATATGACTTTAAAAAGTTATTCCAACATATGCCAAATTCCATCTATTTGTCACCATGCTTGATTTGTTCAACAATAGTCTAAGAGCAGGCTTCTCCATGTTCTGCAAATACCGAGTCTTTGCCGGATTTGAATCATGGGAAAAATAAGCTTGAGGGCATGATTTCCCCTAGTTATATAGATGGTTCTGCATTGAGAATGGTAGACCATAGGAAAAATCGATTGCGAAGTTCTGTTCATGATCTTTGGTCCATTGTAGAATGCTAAGGTACCGAATCTTGGTAGCAATCAAAATGGTGATTGCTTACCCTTTTGGCTCTCAGGTTTGATTGAGCTAAAACTTACTGGCTTGCATTCTAGTAAGTTCCACGGCCTGACAGGAACTAAATGTCAGGGCCAATTTAACTTCACCAATTTGCAAATCATGGACCTTTCCAATGATAGTTTCAATGGCGAGCTACCATCCAAGTTGTTACAGATGAATTTACTGTTGGTCAATGTGAGTACTCTGCAAGAAGTTTCTTCCGTGCGTTGGGAGAGCGTGACAGTGGAATGAAACTGACGAATTAAAGGCATGGAAAGGAAAAACTCGAAAATTCAATATGCCCTTGTAGAAATTGATCTATCCAACAAGAAGTTTGAGAAATGCACACCAGCAGTAATTTGGGATTTGAAGCCGCTTATTCACATGTTAAACCTTTCAAACAAAAATTCTCACCGGTCTGATCCCACCCTCATTAGCAGAGCTGACTGTGCTGGAATCTCCACAACTTTCTGAAAACATGCTCTCCGAAGAGGTCCCTTAACAACTAGCCCAACTTGCGTTCCTTTCTTTTTAGCTAGGTAAGGTAGCTTGTGCGAGAATCCCTCAACGACTATCCCATCAGAGAACAAACAAAGAGCAATATAACTAGCAAAGTTCCAGAATCACTCAACTAAAATTCCCCAGTTTAAGCACCAAGATTTGATGCTATCAGCCTGCAACTTTTTCCCTGCTGCATATGCATCCAAGAGTATGGTTTTGAAAGCAAATGACCGAGGCAATTACCTTGACCAAATTTTGAGAAGTTTACATCGTTCCTAGCCGGCTGAATATAGGACAAGAAGCATTCCATGCCAGTCTCATTGATTACAATCTTGCTTATATATCTCCTTCGCAATTCCTTCATAACCCAGCTAAATGCAAAGTTCGAAGAGTCAATGGCACGAGAAATAACATTCGGCTTCAAAAGAGCATCCAAAACCTCCTTGCTAAATTGAAAAGCAAAGAATAAATGGTGCCTTGATTTAGTTTCCAAGCCACAAGAACGCATTTATCATCCATATGAGACCATTTTTTCATCTAGTCAAACGTTCAAAGTCTATCTGATCGAAGAAACATTTTTTATGGACTAAAACCAATATGCTTAGATTGGAGAAGATGACTTCCTCTTCTAGTATGAAAAAAATCATTTTCCTTTCTCTTTTTCTGTGTGTCCAAGTGAAAAGAATACGAAATCATTTGGTTTTTTTTCCCATATTGTTTCCCATCTCTTGAATATACTTTATTAAATCTTTTGTTTTTCCATGTTCCCCAAAAACTCGATCATATATAACCTTTTACAAATATGATTTCATAATTTTTTTCCTAATTTCTTTGTGATTCTTGTTATTTTGATGGATTACAGAATAAAAAGAAAAATATGTTGATTCTAGCTTGTTATTCATGGTATATCATCTTTAAGGATGCGAGCTACCTTTAGTGGACTTATTATCAAATACCACAAAACCAATTTTAGTTTCAACACAAAAAGCGCTAGGATGATTCATTTTTTTCTTTTGAATTTGTATTTTCTAAAAATCATTTTCCATAGATAATGCAATTTCACATAGATATGGAATAAATGACACCATCACCGGAGCCATTAAACGAGATTCCATCCTACTAGTATTTGCATTTCCTTTGTCTTCTAGTGTCTCTCACTATCAACTCTCGAGACCGATACCATGAGGAACCCAATTCGACACATTTGAGATCAGTTCATTTGCCATGAATGAGATTGTGTGGAACACCACTGTCTAAATAAATGCACAAATGGTGATAACTTATCATTACAATCATCATCGCTTGGAGAAGACAATGACAACAGTGTCCGTCCAACTTGGACTGGGAACTGTGCTGGTAGGCATTGGAGTTGGATTCTTTATCGGTGCTGTGCTTGGCAATTTCATCGTTGACAAGAAGAGCAGGTTGTTCCTGCATTACTCTGACCCTATGTTTGATCTAGTCAATCACTAACAAGAGCATTACTCTCCAAAAATTGCAATGGGCCGATTACTATACTACTGGCTACTTCTAGCTTCTGTAGTGGGCCTTCCACTTTGGTGGAATTGTTGTTTTATGTCACAGTTTTACATGCATTTCTTGGGTTTTGTCATGTTGCCCCCACAAGTTCCGTGGGCCATTTCTTTTCTTTGAGCTGGAATTCTAGTGGGCTCTTATTGTCATTTGACAATGTAAGTCAAAATGCAAAGATGAACTAAATCGCACGTCCCAAGTGCAGTGTTACTTGACAAAAACGAGCACCGCCTTTTGTGGCAAATTTCTCCTTTAGATCCATCTATTCATGTTTAAATATTCTTCTTGACTTGGGTAAACGCCAGAAAGCTAAAGTCGTCCTTTGAGACCTTTTGATCACTAAACGACATGACGTGTCTAGCTATGACAAATTGAAATTGATTTCATTGACTGAAGATTCAAAAAACCGGCGTCTTCGGGCAACTCAACACTTGGTGGGGAAGTGTCCTGACTTTCAAGTAATGATCGGATAATAGTTACTAAACAAGGCCTATCTCGTCCATTATATGAGTTGTGTTTTTCATAAAACATGACTATTCATTTAAATAACGTGTCTTTCAATATACGTCTAAATTAATAGTGTCTTTCACATTCAAATTAAGATTTGATTTATTTATTCATAATTTCTTATAATATAAAAAATTAATAAATTACTAAATTTGCACATAACTACAATTTTGTCTACCAAAAGATGTCCTCTATTGTCACAAGAAAAGAAAACACTCGCCCCGTGACCTTTAGTTCATATGATATAACACACATTTTCACATTTAACAACTAAAATAAAAACACTTGTTCACATTACCTCATTCATCTCTCCTTTGAGTTACCAATCTTATTATTCTTAATACTAGATTACTGTCTTTCACTCTTATTCATACACATGATATACCACTTTATTTCCTTCCATTCTTTCTTTTTATCTAATAAAGGTGCAGTACTTACTCATTTCAATGTCTTTATTTAATGATTCTGATTGCATATCCATCTACTTCAATAATATCATTTTATCTTTCACCTTTTCTTTTATTGTGTACATTTCTTTTTATATTTTGTTTGTTAAGATCATTCTTTCTCATTTCACACTTTAAAAAAAAACAATGAAGTCATGAAAAGTTGAACAGATAGCTTATTCCTGCTTTTATTAGGATTATCATGAAAAAATATTAGTTTCATTTTTTTCATATAGTTCGTCTTTTAAATTACATAAAAATTGTTAATTTATCAACACTGAAAGTCAAATAACGATTCTTCCATATGCTCAAGAAAATTTGATGTTCGCGCAGTTTTGAAAAAATATGTGGCCTTCAAAATATATGTTAAGCATTAAGCTATCCCTTATTTTTGCCATAAAATACCGACCCATCTTACTTGATGTTGCTGGTTACACCAATTATTTCAATCAAACATGAGATACCTTATAACTTGTCCTGCTAAATTTAGGACTTACAATATAAATTAAGCTAAAATATCATGAGAACACTTAAACCCATTTGCTAATAGCCATAAAATAGTGGAAATCTAAAATTATCCCAATCCTAGTACTTAGCTTTGTACAATTGGTTTTTCATGAGGAAGAAAATTCTTTGTCGAGGTTTGTCAAGTTCGATCCCTTTTTTCTTCTCTATGTGAAAAAGATGTTGGACTTGAGTAGGTCCTTAAATTGCCTCGCTTGAACTCTAAGACAGTAATGTATGGGGGTATTCCCACCTTTTTGGGAAATAAAAGTATAAAACTTGAAATGATGGGTGCAAGGCATGGGGGCACCGGCATGTGAAAATTCTTTGGTGAGGTTTGTCAAAGTCAATCCCTTTTTTCTTCTCTATGTGAAAAAGATGTGAGGTGTCATTTCATTGGTAAGTGGACCATGCTAATAAATACTGGCAATGAATGGCAAAGCACAGCTTGAGAAAATTTATACTTTTCATGTGCATTTTCAATAAAAGCATTTGATAGATGATGCCTCTCCCCTGTCATTTTCAAGAAAATATCGTATGGTCTGTGGACCAGTAGATCGAGATCATCTTCATTGTTGATCATGAAAGCACTATAGTAGACTCCACTTAATGGCTGAAATGATATGTATCTACATTTTATGGTCAAGGTATTTCTAAGAACTAATCATGCTGTTATGCAAGAAGCACACATGACATAATTAAGAGAGAAACTTCACTACTCAAAAATCAGAATAAAAATATTTCAAACGAAGTAGGGAGAGAAAGGATGTATGTGTTTTATCGGTAAAAGCCCATACACGCAAGATAAAATTTCGAGAGACATAAGCCACCTTTGAATGGGCTTATTGATGGAACAAGCAACCCATATGGATGAACAAACAAATATGAACATGCAACCTTGCTTAGTGAACCTACGGGGAAAATTATCAAAAAAATATTAAACAGATCGTAATTGTGTTAATTTAGTTATAAATCTTTTAATTGTGTTAATTGGGTCATAAAGATTTTCACATTTTGTCAATTGAGTCTACTTGACCAATTTTGGATGAAAATCGCTAATGTGGACATTGGTTTTTCTATATGGCAAGTTGTGCTTAGATGGACGTTGGTTGTCCTACATAGCACAACTGCCTACCATAGACAAAAGCGAGGATGCCCTCGCTAGATTTGGCTAGGCGAGGGTGCTATGGCTGTTGTTGGCCTTGGATGAGGGCATCGCAACCCTTGCTAGGCCTAAGTCTCAAGAAAAGAAGAAGTAAAGAATAGAAAAGCAAAAAAAGAGAAGAAGTATAAAAAT
Organism: Corymbia citriodora subsp. variegata; assembly: GCA_014858505.1. Lineage (NCBI taxonomy): Eukaryota > Viridiplantae > Streptophyta > Magnoliopsida > Myrtales > Myrtaceae > Corymbia > Corymbia citriodora. The sequence goes on from CM026414.1 coordinate 8,497,583, forward strand.
TCAAAAAATTATTGAAGTACTATGAAAAAGTCCTTGTTAGCGGTGGTCGTACCATGTGGGATGATTGACGTCCACATTAGTGATTTCTGCTCAAAATTGATCGGATGAACTCAATTGGCAAAACGTGAGAATGTTTAGGACTCGATTGACATAACTAAAATATTTGAAATTGAATTGTTAGAATTGTAATAATTTAAGGAATTTTTTGGTAATTCTCTATGAAGCTATGAGTCAAATCAAACAACACATATAATTACATGGGAGATTGTTGTCAATTTGCAATATGAATGTCATTAAAAGAAACGAATGCATACCATATTGAAAGTATGATAAAGAAATATGGATAAAATAAAATGTCACGTCAATACGCTACGTCTAGATTATAAAACAAATATTTATACATTAATACACTGCAATTTTCAAACCCTTGCGAAAGGCATACATAAAATCCATGAAAAGTATTGGGGTCAAGCACTTTTGAATGGGCCAAGTAGCAAAATATCTTTCACTGACAGAACGAATTGTTGCTGCCTATAAAAAGCTTGTCTGTTGCACTTTCCCTCGAAGACTCACTTCAGTAACCAAAAGAACAAAAGCAAAAGCAGAAAAATTATAGCCGCGTCGTCACTATATCTGCTGTTTAGTTGGATGTTCCTTCTTTCTCCCTTTCGTACTAGGTTTGCCGAGGTACTATGCCATGCGGACGAGAGCTTTGCGTTAATGGAATTCAAGAGAAGTTTGAGAACCAACATGATAGATTGGCTATGCGTTTATCCAAAGGTCGATTCCTAGTCACCGAATAGAAGTGGAGATTTTTGTTCTTGGGACGGCATCGAATATGGTGAGATCATTGGCCGAGTTATCGCCCTTGACCTCAGTAGAAATTGTCTCTCAAGCACCATACATACATCGACACTGTCATAATGTTTTGTTGTAATATTACCGCTGACACTTAAATTTTGGTAACCCGTTTAATAATTCATTAATTGAATAGAAAAATAAAGGATTAATTTTTAACCCCTAGCAAAAATAGTTTTCATTAAATTGCATCGCATATAGACATTAGGAGCATTAGCATTACTAGTATTAAAATTTTAAAAAATGTTATTAAAATTTTTTTAGAAAATCATTATTTAAAAAAGAAAAGAAAGAAGAAGAAAGTGAGACTGGGTTGGGGGTAGGTTGGCCTGGCCTTCTTTCTTTTCCCTTCTTCCTCTTTCCTGGCCCATTTTCTCATTTCTTTCTCTAGCCCAGCCTTGCATCTCTTGTCCTCCACTCCTCTCAGCTCAATTTAACTAATAATGCATTGATGAAATAATAGTGCATGTATTTCAAAATGGATCGAAATTCAAGACATCACAAAAAGACTTAAATAACATCTAAAACAGAGGAATAAGTACCAAACTGCAGACGTTGGTTCATTTGCAAGCAGGGCCAAAGCATCCGTGCAACCATATGCTTCTCCAAATATGTGCTCAATTTTGTATTACTGCAACTTCGTGGGCAAGTTCCTGCATTTAGACATAAGAGGCTCCATCAGCAAATTATGCTTATGAGTGCCTCCAATAGCTTTGAATAACAGATATGGTATCAATTTCAATGTATAAATGGGTAACATTATATGCTAAATCTAGTCGAAGGCCATCTCATAGCATCACATTTCTGCGGTGATGTGTTCACCTTCAGAGCTTACATAGCTTCTGAAAGTTTATGCTCATTTGTAATTCATCAAATTCACGTATATTTTGTCATTATTATTATATTAAATGAGGTGGTGATATATAGAACCTGAAAATAATTTCAATCAATGATTTCATTCGTTCGTTTTTTTTTTTTTTGTGATTTTACAATGAGGAATACGCCAAAGAATTATAGAATTACTCCCATTGGTCAATGTAAAAGATGGACAAAAGTCTTCTAGCGGGTCTCCCAATTTTGGTCTTTTTTGTGGAAAAAGTATGAGATTCCATTTTAGCGTACCAACTATGCACCTATGGTTGCACATGAACTATCAATCACGTCATGCACGAGAATTTGACCTGACTCGTAGTTGTGAATGTGTTATCATTTTTTCTCCTTTTGAAAAGGAAAAAGCCTATTTGCTTATAGCTTTTGACATTAGTTCAAAAAAATAAAATAAAAGAATAGTGAGATTCAATCATTATGTTGAAATTGCAAAACATCTATGGTAAGACATACATACATATATAGTATGGTCAATCATAATCGTTATTTTGTCAGTTCTTCAGTCTCTAACGTGGATTCTTGATTTATATATAAGAAGGTATATGAGCAATGACCAGTCAAGGAGTCAAGCAATTAGACCAAAGGAATGTGCGAGTTATTTATGCCAAATATATCTTTCACTTGTTTGTTTTAGATGATATTTCCACTTAGGTTTTACATATTGTTCAATCTGCTTCTTTGATATGATTGAAGGTAGGTCATTAACACTCAAACAAAAGAGTTGATAATATGATTACATTTTAGGGCGTGGCCTTAGAAGTTGTGGAAAAAAAAAAAGATTTTGGATTTTTATCCTATCATTTTGCATCTTGTCGCCCTTAATTGACTTTTCTCGTTGACTCGTCGAGGAATATGAAAGATCAAGGATTAAACTCTTGACAAGCATGATTGACAATGAACCTACTTATGTGAAGATGATAGGTCATCCAAAGAAAAATAACCAGCCAAAAAGATTGACATATTGCCTTCAGTCACCCCATGTGTCCTTTCACATAGAATTTTTGAGTGGCTAATAAGAAGTCCCAGAATTCCTATCCACAGATGTTGCTAACCGCGAAAGCTATGGCATTCAATCTCCTCTGGCTCTTCTATTACATTTTTGCTGTAATAACAAACCCAAAAATAAATAAAGACAAGAGACAATATCATGTCACTGTCATTAGTGTTCATGATTTGTACTTGGGTCATTTTGATCTTGGTGTTTCATACATGCTTTGCTAATTCAATGTGTCATGCGGATGATAGCTTGGCCTTGATATGATATAAGAGGAGTCTCATAATCGATAGAGCATATTCTCATTGTGTTTATCCTAAAAAGAGGTTCCACTAAAAAATTATGCCTATGAGTGCTTGTAATTGCTTGAATAACATACATGACATAGATGAGTACCATTATTGACTAATAATAATCCAAGGCCATGTCTTAGCACCATATCTCTGCCGCGATGTGTTCACTATCTATTGGAACTTCGAGAGTTCTTGAGAGATTTATTCTAGTTCATAATTCATGACAATCAAGTTTACGGTCATTATTTTTATATAAAACAAGGTAATGATATATCAAGTTTAAGATATTTTTAGTAGATGATTATTTCTTTTTGTGATTCAAGAATTAGGAATGTTCCTTAGAATTGTAGAACGACTCATGTTTGTGCATCTTATAGATGGGTAGAAGTCTTTCCTTGCATTTTTCAATTTTGATCTCTTTGTGGAAAAAATTATGAGAAGTCATTTCAGTGGACCAGTTATGCAGCTATGAAGTGACAATTACGGCATGCATGAGAATCTGACCCTAGATTTTGATGAAACTATTGGCAGCCATAAATGAGAATGACCCTACTGATATGGAGACGGTAGGTAATCTAAGAAAAATAACAAGCCCAAGAGACCTTGACATTTTGCCTTTAGTCACCCCAACGTGTTCCTTTCACATAGAATTTTGGAGTCCTATCCCCAAAAGTTGCTAACCATGAAAGCTATGGCATTGCGATCTCCTTTGACTTCTATTACATACGTGCTCTGATAGCAAACACAGAAAGTTAAAATGAAAGGCAAAGAAAAGAAAAGAAAAGAAAAGAAGATAATATCGTGTGACTCTCACTAGTGTACATGCTTTATACTTGGGTCATTTGTCGACACTAGCCTGCTTCAATGATGGAACGAGCTTATAGGATTTACATATTAATTCCATTGACCTGGATTGTTCGAATGTCAAAGATGGTTTGGTTATAACATTTCATAATCCTTGGAACATTAGACGATTTTAACGTATTTTCCCCTCGGACAAAAAGAAAAAGGAGAGATAAAACTATTACAACTGGCAGAGGTGAATAAGTACCTTTTAGATATTTCAATTATATATTCTTTTCAAGGAGAAGAGTCTATCGGCTGTAGATATCAAGCAAGAGACCAGTATCGTCGGCGGAAAATGCAAAAATTGAGAGATAGGATGAACCCATGAGTTATACATTTGAATGGTGAGAAGATAATTCTGTGGTGGGACAATTGGCATCCGCTTGGGCCATTTAAAGGTAGAAGAATGATGTATGACTCGGACCCAAGTTTGAGCGCGAAATCTGCTGACATTACTAACGGTTCGCATGGGGCTGGGGACACCAGCTAGATCGGATCAAATGGTTTTTGTCCAGGCTACTTTAGGAGCCCCTCTTCAACTGCTCGCTGGTTCAATTATACAACCCTGCAACGACGCGGAAGCTTATTAGAACTGGCAGATCCAAGGAGTCTTGGCATGGACGCATCTGGTTCCATCTTTAATGCCCCTAAACTTGGTTTTATTGCCTGGTTAATCATCCTTGGAGCAAGACAGACCTTTGACAGCATGCGTGAGTGGTGTGATGTGCAGGGTCTATACGCACTTCGTAATTTCGAAGAATAATATCGGCAACTTCACCTTTTCTTTGCCTGCCATTTCTCTCAGCAAGTGTGGAGTTGTGCAGCGTACACAGGTCACTTGGATTTCGGTCATGTAGAAATGAATGTTTTGTAATAAATGGAGCATAATACTCCAAGAGTCCGTCGGAGTGCAATACTTAAAACTAACTTAATAACAAAGGATTAGAAATTTATATTGTGTTAGGATATTCGTTTTGGTAATTTAGGTCATTTTGTATTCAAAGACAAATGTTCTGATGTGATTGATTACAAAGTGTTTCTCATAAAAAAATGAGGAAAAGCATGTCATCCCGCATCAATTTCATTTTAGTCGTATCAAGTTTGTGTTTTTCTCGAAAATTTGTATATGTTTAGGAGCCTCCTAGGAATCGCCTTTTCCCGTACTCTTTTAGATTTAGCTTGCAATTTAAGTGATTTACCAAGAGTTTTGGAAACTAATTTTTTTTAAATCTAATGCAATATCTTACTGAAAGATATTTTCATAGAGATTATCTTAAGTTATATGTAAAATTGTTAGCTTAAAGAGCATATAATTTGATGAGTGATTTAGTTTAATGAGCATAAATGTAAAAATGAAATCTCGCAAAATAACGATTTCAACAAAACTTTTTACAAATGAACATAATAAAAAGGATTATATTGGAATGAGTAGGGCAGCGAGCAGTAGAGGTGTGCAATGGGAATCGCCCAACCTGAGAACAGCCCAAATCGGTCGGTTTTGGGTTGTTACCGTAGCCGGCGATTCGGTTTCCGGTTCCAAGGTGGGAACCGGACCAATCGGACTGATTGGACAGAATTGTAGTTTTTAATATATATATTTTAAAATTTCTTAAGAATTCGAAAAAAATCAAATTCTTAAGAGTCTTAGGAAAACACAATTACATGCAGATTAAAAAGACGAATTGATAAAAATGTGTATAAACAAAGTGGGTTGTTTTTGAGAACGTATTGTAACATTAACAAATTTTTGCCGGGAAAAGAAAAGTTACTAGTTCCACCGGACTGGACCAGCTAATCGGTCAAGTTTCCGGTTTTAGGACCAGTTGGTCCGGTCCACGGTCCCAGAATTTGAGAACCGGTCTTCCTGGTTCGGTTCCCGATTCCACTTTGGAACCGGACTGAACTGGGAACCGATTGCCCCTAATGAGCAGGGGCCATGGAAGTCCCCATCTCCATCCTCGTCCCACACCTGCAAAGTGTGGGGCAAGAATTTGAACTCACAAACTTGTATTTAGAAGTAGAAATTACAAGGAAATACTTAATGATCTATAAGAATTCAGGAAGACCTTTTCTTTCAATTTTTTTTAAATTAAAGTATTATTAATGACATGAGTGAGATATGAATCTGAACTAACAAAGTTGTATCTAGAAGTAGGAATTACTAAGGAAATAGTTAATGATCTATAAGAATTCTGAAAAGACCTTTCCTTTCGGTGGATTATTGATCGACATCAGATCCTAACGACATTGGAAAGAAGAGAAAAAGTGGTACATGAAAAGGGCGCACTGCAGTCTACCATGACCCCAATCATTCCAAGTCGTTATAAAAAGTGGAGGAAGTCCTATGAATCTCACATGCTTAAACAATTTGTGTCATGAATGACATATGCTTGCTAAACACGTTAAGATGCTCATATTTGGAAGTACCCACAAGTGAATTACTTGATCAGCCTATCTCGAAGATATGGTCAACATATATTAGCTGCAAACAACATGCTATGATCTTAAAAAAGCCATGTCAGCATTTTTCGTTAGTCAAATTAGACGAAAATAAAGGAATGACTCGATTGCATCAATTTAACAAACATTAATTTAATAAGTTTTAAGACTTGATTATATTTTTTGTAAATTTAATGATTTAATTGTACTTTCGTGATAAATTTTATGACTTCCCTTACATTTATCCTATCATAACTCGATATCATTTCTGTTTGTCTTCTTGTTGATTGTTTTGAATCCTAGGATCACAGTGAAGATTACCCTTCAAAATAACACAAGCCTCCACCTCCTGAGCCAGTGAAGCTAAACTAGTCATGGTAGACGAGGAAATCAGGTCCAGGCAGTTCATCGTAATTAAATGAGAGAGAGATATGAGAGCAAGTGGTGAAGGAAAATCGCCTCACGACTATATGTACAGCAACAATTCAGGAAATCCAATTTTCGGCACTCATCCCAATCCTAACTCTATATAGGTCTTGACAATAGACATGGCTAAGTAAACTCACGAATGCATTGTTAATTTAGGAAAGGCACAATAATGCTCTATCTACACAATATCTCATTTGGTGTCGTAACAAATCTCAATTGTTAATCATTACACAAAATTAGTCAAGTTGCATTGTCTAAAATATGTCTTCCCAATGGAGTCATTATGCAAAAGGTCTTCAATAACATCTAAAACAGAGGAATAAGTATCACACTGCAGATGGTGTTTCATTTGCAAGCAATGCTAAAGCATCCGTACAACCATATGCTTCTCTGAATATGTGCTCAATTTTGTATTTCTACAACTTCGTGGGCAAGTTCCTGCATTCAGCCATAAGAGGTTCCATCAGCAAAATATGCTTATGAGTGCTTATAATTGCTTTGAATAACAGACATGGTATCAATTTCAATGTATTGATGTGTAACATTATCTACTAATTCTAGTCGAAGGCGATCTCATAGCATCACATTTCTGTGGCGATGTGTTCATCGTCCTTCGAAGCTTATATAGCTTTTGAGAGTTTATGCTTATTTGTTATTCATCAAATTCACGTATATTTTGTCATTATTATTTTATTAAACGAGGTGGTGATATATAGAACCTGAAAAATAATTTCAATCGATGATTTCGTTCATTCATTTTTATTTTTTTTGTGATTTTAGAACAAGGAATACTCCAAAGAATTATAGAATGACTCCCGTCAGTCAATATAAAAGATGGGCAAAAGTCTTTTAGCGGGTCTCACAATTTTGGTCTTTTTGTAGAAAAAGTACGAGATTCCTTTTTAGGTACCAACTGTGCACGTATGGCTGCACATGAACCATCAATCACGGCATGCACGAGAATTTGACCTGACTTGTAGTTGTGAATGTGCTATCATTTTTTCCCTTTTGAAAAGGAAAAAGCCTATTTGCTTATAACTCTTGACAATAGTTCAGAAAAAAAATAAAAGAATAGTGAGATTTAGTCATTATGTTGAAATTGCGAAACATCTATGAAAGACATACGTACATATATAGTATGGTTGATCATAATCATTTTGTCAGTGCTTCATTCTCTTACGTGGATTGTTAATTTATTTATAAGAAGGTATATAAACAGTGATCTATCAGGAAGTAAAGTAATTAGACCAAAGGAATGTGCCTATAATTTACGCCAAATATGTCTAAATCTTTCACTTGTTTGTTTTAGGTGATATTTCCACTTAGATTTTACATACTATTAAATTTGCTTCTTTGATCTGATTGAAGGTAGGTCATTGACACTCAAACAGAAGAGTTCATAATATGATTACTTTTTAGGGCTAGGCCTTATAAGTTGTGCAAAAAAAAAAAAAGATTTTGGATTTTTATCCTATCATTTTGCATCTTGTCACTTTTAATTGACTTTTCTCATCGACTCGTCAAGGAACATGAAAGATCAAGGATTAAACACTTGACAGCCATGAATGACAATGAACCTAATTATGTGAAGATGATAGGTCATCCAAAGAAAAATAACCAGCCAAAAAGATTTTGACATATTGCCTTTAGTCACCCTCATGTGTCCTTTCACATAGAATTTTGGAGCGGCTAATAAGAAGCCCCAGAATTCCTATCCACAAATGTTGCTAACCATGAAAGCTACGGCGTTACAATCTCCTCTGGCTCTTCTATTACATTCTTGCTGTAATAAAACACCCAAAAATAAATAAAAACAAAAGACAATAACATGTCACCGTAATTAGTTTTCATGATTTATACTTGGGTCATTTTGATCTTGGTGTTTCATCCATGCTTTGCTAATTCAATGTTCATGCGGATGCAAACTTGGCCTTAATATGATTTAAGAGAAGTCTCAGAATCAATGGAGCATATTCTCATTGTGTTTATCCTAAAAAGAGGTTCCACTAGAAAATTATGCCTATGAATGCTTGTAATTGCTTGAATAGCATGCATGACATAAATGGGTATCATTATGGGCTAATTGTAATCCAAGGCCATGTCTTAGCACCATATTTCTGCCTCTATGTGTTCGCTGTCTATTGGAACTTCAAGAGTTGTCGAGAGATTTACTCTAGTTCATAATTCATGGCAATCAAGTTTATGGTTATTATTTTTATATAAAACAAGGTAACGATATATAAAGTTTAAGATATTTTTAGTAGATGATTATCTCTTTTTGTGATTCAAGAATTAGGAATATTCCTTAGAATTATAGAACAACTCATGTTCGTACATCTTAAAGATGGGCAGAAGTCTTTTCTTGGATTTCTCAATTTTGGTCTTTTTGTTAAAAAAATTACGACGAGTCATTTCAGCAGACCAATTATGCAGCTATGAAGTGACAATCACGACGTGCATGAGAATCTAATCCTAGATTTTGATGAAACAATTGGCAGCTATAAATGAGAATGACCCTATTGATGTGGAGACGATAGGTCATTTAAGAAAAATAACAAGCCCAAGAGACTTTGACATTTTGCCTTTAGTCACCCCCAACGTCCTTTCATATGGAATTTTGGAGTCCTATCCCTAGAAGTTGTTAACCATGAAAGCTATGGCATTACAATCTCCTTTGGCTTCTATTGCATAGGTGCTCTAATAACAAACACGAAAACTTAAAAAGAAAGGCAAAGAAAGAAAAGAAGACAGTATCATGTGACCCTCACTAGTATGCATGCTTTATACTTGGGTCATTTGTCGACACTAGTCTGCTTCAATGATGGAATGAACTTATAGGATTTACATATTGATTCCATTGACCCGAATTGTTCAAATATCAAAGATGATTTGGTTATAAAATTTCATAATCCTCAGGATGTTAGACGATTCCAATGTACTATTTCCTTGGACAAAAAGAAAAAAGAGAGATAAAACTGTTACAACCGGTAGAGGTGAATAAAGTAACTTTTAGATATTTCAATTATATATTCCTTTTAAGGATAAGAGTCTATCGGCTGTAGATATCAAACAAGAGACCAGTATGGTCGGAGGAAAATGCGAAAGTTGAGAGATAAGATGAAGCCACGTGTTATACATATTAATGGTGAGAAGATAATTCTGTGGTATGACAATTGGCATCCTCTTGGACCATTTAAGGATAGGAGAATGATGTATGACTCAGGCCCAAGTTTGAGTGCGAAATTTGCTGACATTACTATCGGTTCACATGGGGCTCGGGACCCCAGCTAGATCAGGTCATTTTGGTCGATGTCCTGGCTACTTTAGGAGCCCCTCTTCAACTGCTCGCTGGTTCGAGTATGCAACCCTGCAACGATGCGGAAGCTTATTAGAACTGGCTGATCCAAGGAGTCTTTGCATGGACTCATCTGGTTCCATCTTTAGTGCGCCTAAACTTGGTTTTATTGCCTGGTTTCATCCTTGCAGCAATACAGACCTTTGACAGCCTGCGTGAGTGGTGTGATGTGCAGGGTCTATATGCGCTTCGTAATTTCGAAGAAGAATCTCGGCAACTGCATGTTTTCTTTGCCTGCCATTTCTCTCAGCAAGTGTGGAGTAGGACTCTGGAGTTGTGCGGCGCAAATAGGCCACTTGGATTTTGGTCATGCAGAAATGAATGTTTTGTAATAAATGGAGCATGATACTGCAACAGTCCATCGGGGGATAATTCGTGAAACTATTGCACGACGCTTTGAGTAGAGTTACATGAAAAACAACTTGAATTGGTCAATTTTATTTATGATGATGTGGGTACAACTTAGTGAAGGAATGACTTGGAAGATGAAGGGCATTCGGCATTTATGAGTAAGTGAAAAAACAATCACATCTACACTTAAATATATGGTGATGGAGTGCCGTAGAAAGTATTTGAGAGTTGAGATTGTCAAACTTTGGCTTTCCCAGAGATATTATTTAGTTGATATACTCATGTATCAAATTATAGGTGAATAAATTAATTATATGTACAACGAAAAACGCAATAATGTAATATCTTCTATATTTGATAATTAATTGGCTCTTTACAAAGGAGTCGATTCTATAAAATATAATTGGCAAAGGAAGTAGGAAATGCAGGGAGGAAAACGATCATAGTACAAAACAAGTAGAATAATGAGGGTGTCACATTTTTGTTTTGTTCTTCTGATTTTTGGTAGATTTCGTTTTCAGTGCAACTTTTATTGGCAGCGACGAGCAATTTGAGCATTGAAATTTCATTCTGCTTGGGCCATTCATGCACTATACACATCTGAAAAGACACTGGCACTAAATTTTGCCTATAGACCTGTGCTTGGCATGGCGAAAGTCTTAAGATGTGGATTGAAATTGAAATAATTATTGTAGAAGTAATACTTGATCTGTTGACATGACAAAATGGTGAAACTGAATCATTTTTGTCTTAACACAATATTGCCCAGACCATGTTTACATAGCACAAGAATAATCTAAACATTCCTCGAAATTATTTGGTGAATTCAGTATATGAATTAAATTAAATAGGAACTGTTAGATATGAGAGATCTATATGGAGTCTACTATCTTTAGTGGTTTGTATGCAATTTGATACATACATCCGCTTAATGACTTCTCAAAGGTTCATCTTGCTTTGATTCAGCATATTTCTTCAAATAGTAGTAAACGAGTGGCGGACCAAGATTTCAAGGTTAGGCAAACAAGACAAAATATTTCACTGAGGCATCATTATATCATATATATATAATTAGGGAATTTTTGGACTTGAGGGTTGAGGGCACCACGGGCCACCAAGGTCTGCAAAATCTGTAAACCGCCTTATCAACCACACATTGAGTAAGACTTTACATTAACACAGCCTTGACCTCTAAAGTCATTTTGAGTAAGGGGCTCTATGAAATGAATGCGACATCTGCTCCGTGCTTACCACGTGTTTGACCACTCAATCACATATCAAGGCTCTTGCATCATCTTCTTCTTTTGCCCTTTTTCTGAGAGGAACTTCCTTAAAATATAGTCTTACAACGTGAAGACTGAAACTTTGATTCGACAAACATGTTGGGATCACTGATAATGGCCTATAGATGAGTTCATTCGGCGACGACTTCTTCTGAAGACTTGGCCTCATCCCGCTAGCTTTTCTTTCTGTATTCATAGTCCGACTGCGCATCACCTGATCCGGGTTTACATGTCAAAGTCTTTTGCATAATTGCGTTGCGTTTTTGGCGTGTACAGACCATCTCCATGGACTCCATGCTTTGGACGAAAAAGACCTGAAAAATTAAATGCACCAGCACTATAGTGCTCGCATGCCTCAAACGTTGATGAATTCTTACTCTCTTATCAATAGTAATTAGTACTTCACGATATTAACATGTTTCAATGACATGACGAAATGGTGAAAAACACGCAACTTTCATTCCATCAAGCAATATACTTCAGATAGCTAAATGTCATAGAAAGGGATTAAGTGCATGAGAAGTCCAAAAAATTATCTTGTGAGTACAACTGATAAGTCATTTAATTTCCTATCGTCAGGAGAAGATTACTTGCCCAACTTTAGAGTCTCCCCCAATTTTTTGCCTAAATAATACAGATTTTTCAACCATAGCTCAAAGGCCTGATTGAATGCAAGAGGCACGCTTTCGATCATAGTCAAATCGATCATTATGCATTTTCCATGTTGTCAAATTTGAAGTGACCATCTCAGATTCGATGAGTTTTATCTTCCCTGAAGCGTGCTTGTTTGTTTTGTGGCATAACCATCTTTTACTGGTTGGCTTGCTATGTTTATAGATAGTTTGGAAAAGCCATTTTATGTTACATTAGCATTTTGGATTCTGCTAACGATGTTATTGCAAGATCTTGTTGGATATCGTACTTAGCAGAAAAGAGACAAATGTTCACCGAGCAATGGAAAATGGAAGGGGAATAGGCGACTGTAGTTAGTGAAGGGGAAGTTAAAGCAAGAGGCAATTCAAAATGCTGCTGCTGATCTTTTAATCATCCTGAATTCATGATGTAAGATGTGTATTGAGCATATCTCCAGGTGTCCTAGCTCAAATTAACAAAACAAGAGGGACTAAATAACGGAACAAGCTAAATAGTTCTCAGTTCTCATTATGGTGGAAGTCCTTTATTGCAGAACGTGTGGAGAGAGTGAAACTGCAATTTGATTTCTAATTGCAGAGTAGGCTCTCAGTGGATGCATATTTCACATACCTAAATAGTTTTATTTTTTTGGTGAACACATACCTAAATAGTTCTCAGTTCTCATTATGGTGGAAGTCTAATTTCTATCAGTTTTGGCAGTGTGAATATACAACTAATACTTTCTATAATCAACTCATTTTGTGACTGTTGATTTTATGGTATTAGTTGCTGTCGTATCATATGAATTTGTTAATTTCTTTTCAAACGAGGGGAGTGCAAATCAAAGAAATCTATACAGTTAACACACTAACCTTTCAACATATGTCATGTCAATTACAATATGAATTGTACATAGAAATTACCTCAAAATAAGATAAATTATTTCACCTTCAAAAATTATGTGGGCGCTTGCTTTTGAGTTTTGTCCCGTCAAAGAAGAACTTAATGTACTGTTTTACCGTGATTCTTTCTGTGTCTAATGTCTCTTAACAATGGCTAATGAAAGCTTGAAGGATAACAAGTTTTTACCCTCTTCGTACCCGTCAACTTAGTGTTGCAGTCTTGAATAAGATATAAAACATGCGATTTTTCCATAAAATCTGTGTCCCTTTTTTCTTTTTACTCCTCTTTTCCTCTCGTACCTTTTACAAATATGAACAAACAGAAAGATTTTCGAGATGAAAAGATGAACAAAGATAACACAAATCCGGCTAAAATATAAAACTAAGCCAACCCTTCTGCGGAAAAGTTTATCCGAAAAGAATATGGATTAAAGATAGCAAAAATATATGAGATTGTCAAAAACTTTAATCATGGCTCGTATATATTTTGTTCACATACATACGCACGCAACTCTCTCTGTTTCTCTCTCATTTGTGCACATGCGCACATACGACTTTATTTTCTTCTATGCTCTGCATTTATCTAATAAAGGTGCAGTACCCACTTATCTCATTATCTTTATTTGATTATTCTGAGTGCAAGTCCATCTATTTCAACCATATCATTTGATTTTTCATTTTTTTCTGATTGTGTTGATATTTTTTTTTAATACGTTTCTATTAAAATGGGTGTTTCTCATTTCACACTTAAAACAGATGTATAAGTGAATTTAAAGTTAGATGAGCCCACCTATAAATGAGCTTATTGGTGGAAGTCCGCACAAGCAATCCATATGGATGAACAAACAACTATGAACGACCTCTGTACTTGAAATTTAGCCTCGAAGCTACGAGTCAAGTCAAACGACATGAACAATTTACGTGGGAGCTCACGACAAGAAACAAATGGATACTATATTGAAAGTACGACAGCGAAATATAGATAAAAGGAGAGTGCCAAGCCGCTGCGCTCGAGCCCTAGATAATAAAAGAAACATTTAGATGTCTAATATCCTACAGTTGTCCAACCCATACAGAAGGCATATATAAACACAATTTAAAGTATTGAAGTCAAGCGCTATTAATGGCCAAGTAGCAAGATATTTCCATTGATAGAACCAATTGTTGCTGCCTATAAAAAGCTTCTCCATCACACTCTCCCTTGAAAACTTGCTTCAGTAACCAAAAGAACAAAAACGCAGAAAATCATGGCGACCTTACCATTATATCTGCTGCTTACTTCGATATTCCTACTCTCTCTCTTTCCTACTAGGTTTGCTAAGGTACCATGTCATGCGGATGAGAGCTTTGCCTTAATGGAATTCAAGAGAAGTTTCAAAACCAACAAGACAGATTGGCGATGCATTCATCCAAAGGTCCATTCCTGGTCACTGGATGGAAGTGGGGATTGTTGTTCATGGGACGGTGTCAAATGTGATGAGGTCACTGGCCGAGTGATTGCCCTCGACCTCAGTAGTAGTTGTGTCTTGGGCATCATGAGTCCCAACACCACTCTCTTTCGACTCGTTCACATGGAGTCGCTCAATCTTGCTTTTAACAACTTCAACTTCTCCCCAATCCCATACGGCTTCGGCAATCTTTCGAGGTTACAATACCTTAATCTTTCCTACTCAGACTTTTCTGGTGAAATCCCTCACGCTATCTCACAACTCTCTGAGTTAATTTCTCTGGATTTGTCCTGTAGTTGGAGTGTCCCACTTCATTTGCTGAACATGGGCAACTTCGTTCATAACTTGACTGGGCTAAAAGAACTTGATCTTTCTTATGTAAACTTGTCATCACCTATCCCTCCTATTCTAGCGAATTTCTCTTCCTTGAAATTGCTTCGGCTTAGTTCTTGTGGATTGAATGGAGACTTTCCAGTCAGCATTTTTCAGCTGCCAAACTTGGAAGTCCTTCACGTTGATGGCAATTCCAACCTTTTTGGGTCTTTTCCGAAACCACATTGGGGCTCTCCATTGAAATCCTTATCCCTTTACTTGACGAACTTCTCGGGAGAAATACCCACTTCAATTGGAAATCTTAGCCTCTTGAGTTAATGGCCTACAATTGCTATTTCTCAGGATCGCTTCCCTCTTCAATGGGTAATCTTTCTCATCTCACTGATCTGGAACTTGACAGAAATAACTTGCAAGGTCAAATCCCTGTTTCCTTCGCTAATCTTACCCAGCTATCGGTGCTATGGCTCTCTAACAATAACTTGAGTGGTGATACTTTGGAATGGGTGGTCAACTTTACAAAACTTACCGACCTACACATTTCAGGTAATAGTTTCTTTTTGGTTATATTAGATTCACATGTGATGTTGTATCATCTATGCAATAGCCCACTCAATGGACGACAAGTGATATTATGGGGCCACCATTAGAAAGTCTCCATTTGCTGGTTTGGTTGGATCTCTTTCCTTCTCTCTCTACAACTCCATGGAACCACCGATCTCTCGAGCTCCACCGTTGCTTGCTCCCTCCCTGACCACCACCAAAACCCCCGCTACGACGGCCACGAGCAAAACTACCATCGCCGCCTCAAGAACTTCAAGTCCGGCAAGGGCCTGAGCCGAAAGGCCTTCTAGCTAGGCAAGTTCAGCCAGCTCTTGAACCACGTACAGCTTCATCAACTTCTTCTCCCTCAACTTCCTCAACTTTTTGACTGAAAAAAAAAATCCTCAATTAATCCCCACGACGTCGTGATCTTGATGCTTGCATCTTGTCCTCACGCAACCTCCTCAAATCCCCAATTTTCAAATTCATGCTCCCAATGTACCCGAAAAACTCGGCCTATGCGCCAATCTTCAACAGAACTCGCCAGTGTTGGCCAATGATGAGGCCCGATTTCGCCAATTAGACAGACTACTTGATGAGGTAGTATATCCCCTCACCGCCATAGATGACGAGGGAGAGGATTAGGTCCTACCTAGAGCCGAGGCGTGAGGCCTGGAGAGTGTTCATGTCCTAGATAAACTAGCCCAGCCGAAAGGCCTTTCGGCTCAGGCCGATGCTCGAAGCTCTTGAAGTGGCGATAGAGGGGTAAGGTTTTGGGGAGGAGGGAGGAGGATAGGATGATCTTTGTGGTGCACCTAGAGATCTTGAGGGTATCGTCGAGGTACGCCTCGAGGTGGAGGAGGAATGCCCTGTCTCTGGTTTTTCTCGTGGCCGTCATAGCAGGGGTTTTGGTGGTGGTCCAAGAGGGAGGGAGCGAGCAACGGCGGAGAGATCGGTGGTTCCGCAGAGCTGTAGAGAGAGAAGGGAAGAGATCCGATTGAACCGACAGAGAGGAGGAGAGGGAGAGAGACTTTCCAACTTTTTGACGGTGGGTCCCTCTAGTGCCATCTGTTGCCCACTTGAATGGGCTAGTGCATAATGGCGTGGCATCACAATCACGCCTTATATTTTTAGGCGAGGAGATTATTTAGCCAAAGAGAAAAAGGAATTGAAATTGATGGTATAACTAACCTCGTTTGTCTTGTGTCTTTTTTGACCTTTTGTTTGGTAGGTAATCGATTAAGCGGTGGATTTCCATCTTCATTTGAGAACCTGAAGCAGTTGCGGAGGATGGGTCTTTCTCTCAATGACTGGTATGGCAATATTCCGAGCACATTGTGGAATTTGAAGGATCTTGAATATCTTTACCTAGATTCGCTTAATCTCAATGGCACTATTGTTGCAAGTGATCTATTTAAACTCAAGAGCTTAGAAGAATTATATATGTTCGACAGCCATATTTCGTTCACCAAGACATTCATCAATGCCACTTCACCCAAACTTGCCCACTTATACTTGGCTTCATGCAACTTGACCGAGTTCCCGCAATTTATAGGCTACTTAAGCAAATTGGTGCAGTTAGAACTACAACACAACAAAATCAGAGGGACCATTCCTAGATGGATGTGGAACAATAATAGAGAATCTCTCGAATACATAAATCTTTCTAACAATCTTTTAACCGGCTTTGAAAACAACCAGACCGATCTTCCTTTGCCAAAATTGAGGTATCTTGACATTAGTTCTAACTTGCTAAAAACGACCCTCCTTATCCCACCTCCCTTGGTCGAGCATTACGACATCTCTAATAATGTCCTATCTGGGGAAGTTTCAACGTCCATTTGTGAAGTGAGATATCTCATCATGCTCGATTTGTCCAACAATACCCTAAATGGCACAATTCCTCCTTGCTTGGGAAGTATTGGTCCTTTGGAAATTTTGAACCTCGCAAGAAATAAATTCGATGGCATAATTCCTCGCATTTACCCAGATGGGTGTGCATTGAGGATGATGGACCTAAGCGAAAACCAGTTAAGAGGGATTGTTCCAAGATCTTTAGCAAACTGTGGAATGTTGGAGTATATGAATCTTGGTGACAACCAAATTAACGATACATTCCCATTTTGGCTATCGAAGTTGGCCTCCTTAAAAGTTATTGCCTTACAGTCCAATATATTCCACGGACCCATAGAAGAAAATCTAAGCCAGTTTAACTTCACCAGTTTACAAATATTGGACCTTTCCAACAACAACTTCAATGGTGAACTTCCTTCCAAGTTGTTAAAGAGTTGCCATGCCATGAAGGACATCATTGGTCAAGATATGTCGCCATATTTGAGTATTTATCCATCACTTAATCTATCTTATGGTGAAATTATAACCCGTATGACTTATGCAATGACATTGATGAATAAGGGCATAGAAATGGAATATGCGAAGATTCCGAATGTTTTGGTGGGGATTGACCTCTCCAATAACACGTTTGAAGGGTTCATTCCTGAACTCATTGGAGATCTGAAGTCACTTCGTATGCTCAACCTTTCAAACAATTGCCTCAATGGTACCATCCCTCCTTCGTTGGCCAACCTCACGGTACTTGAATCACTGGATCTTTCCTGGAACAATCTTGTGGGAGAGATTGCTCAACAATTAGCCGGCCTCACATTTCTTTCGGATTTCGATGTGTCTCACAATCATCTATCGGGACCCATACCACGTGGAACGCAATTTGACACGTTCGGGAGTAGTTCATTTGCAAAGAATGATGGTTTGTGTGGAAGTCCCTTGCCAAATAAATGCACAAATGGTGATAACGTTCCACCACCACCATCATCTTTCAAAGTAGATAATAAAGACGAGTGTCTATTCGACTTGGATTGGAGAATTGTGCTAGGTGGCGCTGGAGGTGGGTTTTTGGTCGGTATTGTGCTAGAGAACTTGATCATTGACAAGAAGAGTAGATGGTTCTCGCACTACTCCAAGAAAATGGTGAAAGGATGGAAAAGGTGAGGAAAGCTCTGGCAGACAATAAAATATGCAGCTAGGTACTTATGCTTTGTTTTTGAATAGCTTGTTGAGAACAGTTATACATGCATATCTGAAGATTCTAATTTATGTTTGTTTGCAAGGTTCAATATGCTATTATGGAGATGTTGTTTTCTTGCTCATGAATGTCATAGTTCTTTGGGTTATTAGTGGAATATCTGTCCATATACGCATCACCAATGCAAGAATGTTATGTTGTAATATTACTAGCCAAATGACTCAAGAATTTAGAGACGTAATTGAGATGAGTAGATACTAATGACTCAAGAATATGGTGGACGACATTGTAAAAAATTTCCTTGTCCATAAAAAACAAGAAGGTTGCTGTAAAGATTTTCATGGTTCACAAGTAGGCAGGGCCTTGATTTAGTTCATTGAATGTATACTCAAATGAAATTTCAGTATAGAGAATTAGCAGCTAAAGTACACTTGGAGTGCCAAAACTTGGCATAAGTGGATACGTTGGTGCCAAAACTTTCTAAAGAGACACTTAAATACCAAAATCGGAGAAAAGTAGGACACTTAAATGTCAATGGCAAAAAAATCTAGCCAAACGGCTAATGTGGAGCTTTTTTAGTGAGAAAAATGCAAAACAATGTCGTTTTGTGAGCTGCTGTAGCTAAGTAAGCCCAAAACAACGTCGTTTTGGGCTCTGACGTAGCTAGACTCAGCCCAAAAAGACATCACTTTACGTGGGATTCAATTTTTAATTAAAAAATTAATTAAATTCAATTAAAAACTTAAAATATTTTAAAAAAAAAAAAAAAAAGAAAGGAGAGAGGAACATAGGCAGGAGGGGCTCCCCCACCTATAGCTGTCGCCCCTCGCCAGTGGGGCAGTGGTGATGGTCAATGAGGGTCGTTGATGCCTGGGTGAGGGTCGCTCGCCCTTGCCCCGACCTAAGTGAGGGTCGGCGGCCCTTGCCTTCGGTTGGCAAGGGTCGCTAGACCTTGCCCAGGCGTTGGCGACCCTCGCCAGCCATTGTCACTGCCCCACCGGTGAGGGGCAGTAGCCACAGTTGAGGAAGCCCCTCCCACATGTGCCCCTTTCTCCTTTTTTTTTTTATAAATATTTTAAGTTTTTAATTGAATTTAATTAATTTGTATATTAAAAATCGAATTTTGGCCAAAATGACGTCATTTTGGCCAAGTCTAAGCTGACTCAACTTTTCAGCAAGCTACATTAGCGATTTATATTATTTAAAAATACATAGGATTTCCAAGACCGGTCGCCGAACTTGGCATTAAAATGTTCCACTTTTCTAAAAAAGCTGCACTTAAGTGTATCTTTCCGAAGTTTTGGCATCAAAGTGTCCACTTGTACCAATTTTTTGCATTTCAGTTGTACTTCAGCCAAGAATTAGCAATCCATGCCATGTCAGGATATTTTTGATGACCATTTATGTTATATTGTGTCCATGGACAAATGTTTGGATGTGATTAATTATATATTATTAAAGGTATCATTGGGTGTCAAATTTGAGTGTAATCGTATCAAGTTTGTGCTTTTCTCGGAAAAGAAGTATTTGTGTTCAAGTCACCAAGGAATTCCCACTTCCCATAGTCTTCCAGACATTAGCTTGCAATTTAAATGAGTTACCAAGAGCTTTTGAAACTAATTTTTTTTTAACCTGTACTCTATCCTCCACGAAAGATATTTTCATAGAGATCACTTAAGTTAAATGTAAAATTGTTAGCTTAAGGAGCATATAACTTTAAAGTAAACATGAAATCTAAAGATTCAACGATTTTAACAGAGCTTTCTTGATTTAAACGTAAAAATCCAATTTATAGGATCTGAATGAGCACGGGCCGGGGAAGTCCCCATCTCCATCCTCGTCCCACCCATGCGAACGGCAGGGCAAAATTGGTTATTATTAGAGCGATGAGATAAAGGTTTATATCATAGCCAGTTCATTTAATGAGAAATTATGAAAAATAAGGCAAAAGAGGAGACATAAGTTTGCAATTTTTTAAAGTTCGTCCCAATTAATGACAATAGTGATAGATTGAAACTGTCTCACAAACTTGTATTTATATGTAGGAATTACTAAGGAAAAGTTAATGATATATATGAATTTAGAAATGACCTCTGCGTTTACTTTTTGAAAAATATAAAACTATTAATTAATACTGATCAGACTGAATATCTAAAAACATACATAAATGAACTCTTAACTTTATTTCAAATCATTGGAAAAAAAAATTTCTATAGAATTTTGTGATGTTGAAATACATTTTTACCAAATCATCTTTTACAGAATTATGAGAAAAGATCCATATGACTCAATTGGTCATAGCGATATGGAATAATGTATTGCACAAGTGAAATGGATAATTCAAATATGACATGCTAAGTTGTTATAAAAGGTTTGATGATTTCATGAAAAAATATTGTGTCATTTTATGTTATATTTCAGTATGGGGGAATTTTGTCCAAAAATTTGAAAACTATTATACTTTTGCCAATTTAGTCATACACTTTTTAATTATGCCAGTTGGATTATAAATATTTTCACGTTTACTGAATCGGAAATCCCTGATGTGGACGTCGGCCTTCCTATATGGCACGGTTAGCATCAATGGACAAATTTTTCCATTGCCTATCAATTCATGAAGAGCATATCATGGGTCTCTCCATGCTTAATGAAGGGCATGCCATAGAACAAAAATTAATGAGAATGGTAACTTTATAGGCTACTCCATCTATGTGAAACTTTGGCTAGGAAGCGTTGGCTCCACATTGTACTATGGAAAAGAGAAAGGAAATGAAAAAATAATTGATTTGAAAACTTGGCCGGAATTACAAGATGAGCGGTGTGAACCCACTATCTCTTCGAGGGAAAATCGAATTTCGTCTCTTAATTTATGTGCTCTTCTCAGGTAAAAGTCTTGAACTTTCAATTACTCTAATCACGTACAGCCCCTGCCACCAATTCTATGATATTGGAGCTCACGTGCCTGTCAGACCGTTCGAGAATACGAAGTGGGAAAAAAAACTTGCTCTTGGGGACAAAGTTAGTGCCAAACGCTTTTCCTCAAATAATATTTAGGTAATTCAATCCACACAGGAAACTTATATAAAGTGCC
The DNA here is from genome assembly GCA_014858505.1 of Corymbia citriodora subsp. variegata. Classification (NCBI taxonomy): domain Eukaryota; kingdom Viridiplantae; phylum Streptophyta; class Magnoliopsida; order Myrtales; family Myrtaceae; genus Corymbia; species Corymbia citriodora. The sequence goes on from CM026414.1 coordinate 8,519,309, forward strand.
ACATATTTTACACCTTCAAATGACAAAAAGGTCCATGGAAGCTTTATCGCCTCCTTGTAAAGGGGGAAAAAGAGAGACAAGAAAGAAGAAAGGTTGACTAGAGAACTTGCTTGCAATATCAAAATGAGCAGTGCACCTGCTAGTTGAGCGATTGAACTTTAACATATCTAATCAAATCCTTCAACTTTTCATAAAATGTTTAGTCAAATTTAACCTTCGATACCAATTTTGATAATTTTCAACTAACGTATTTGTTGGATTATGTCGGAGCAAGATGTGGAAAAAATTTGCCAGTGTAGCTAAGTTCATGCCAATATGTTTCATTACAAGTTATCCAATCATTACGGCTCCGTTCGTTTCACGGAAAATAACTTCCAGGAAAACGTTTTCCGGATTTTCCGACGTTCGTTTCACGGAAAATAAATTCATTGGGGAAAACATTTTTCATGAAGGAAAAAAAATCTTCTAAAGTGAGGGAAAATGTTTTCCACTTTTGAAAAGTGGAAAACATTTTCCACAATCACTCTCTCTTATCTTACACTCTCCATTAGTCCTCACTTATTTCTTTTATTTTTAGATTTTTTTTTTATAAAATCGATTTTTTTTTGTTATTTTTTAATAAAATCGATTTTTTTGTTATTTTTTTTAATAAAATCGATTTTTTATTTTTCTTTATTTTTCTATCTTTCTTTTTGCTGTTTTTCTTTTCTGGCCGGTCGTCGGCCACGGCAACAGCCGGTGATCGACGACAGGCGAGCCGAGCTCGCTAGATTGGTGACGCCCGACCATTACAAGACGGAAACTTATTTCCAAATTTACCCATTTTCAAAATAAAAAACAGTAATCCTCCCTTTCCTCACTTCACGAACCCAACGCCCCTGTGCTTGCCTCTCTTTGTTCCCTTCAAAATAATCAAATCCCTCCTTTTTAAAGTAGAACAAAGTCAAGCGCTTGCCCTAATTGGTGGATCTCCCTCACTCAACTTTTGCATGGCGTTGTGCTTCTTCTTCCTCCTAGTAGTTCAACTACTTTCCGAATTGAAGTTGCATAACTCGCGATGCCGATCTGTGAGGCTCGAGCCTCATTGCCTTAAGCTCACCTTGCCGATAAGCTGATCATGCGAGCTCGCTAGAGGTAGGCGAGCCTCGAGCCTTACTAGCAAGGTGAGCTTGAGGCATGGTCGGCGACTGACCAAGGAAGGAAAAAACACAAAATAAAGAAAAAAAATAATTTAATAATATATTTTAAAAAATAATAAATAACGATTTTAAAAAATAAAATAATAAAAAAATATTGAAAAAGAGTTTATAAAGGAAAATATTTTCCCAGGCGAACAGCGGAAAATATTTTCCACTTCAAAATCAAGTTTTACCCGAACACCGGAAAATAATTACGTTTTCCTGGAAAATAACTTCTTGGAAAATATTTTCTAAAAAAGTAACATTTTCCGTGAAACGAACGGAGCCGTGTTAAATCTTTTAGTCAAATTTCTCTAGGGATCTATATGGAGTCTATTATCTTTAGTGATTTATATGCAATCTGATACATACATATTTTGGTTCGTCGAATAACTTCTCAAAGGTTCATCTTCATTTCGAGTAACATATCCTGTCCAAACATTCCAATTCAGCTTATATCTTCAAATAGTAATAAACTAGTGGCAGACTAAGAATTAAAGGTTGTTGACACCTAAATTTTGGCGATTTGCTTTAGCATTTTTTAATTGTATTGGAAAATTAGATATTAGTTTCTAATCCCTTAACAAAAAATTCTTCCATTAAAATTGCATTGCATATAGACATTAGGAGCAATTGCATCACTAGTTTTAAAATTTATCAAGAAAATTTTTACAAAAAATAAAATTAAAATTAAAAAGTTTAAAAATTAAAAAAATTAAAAAAAAACGTGGGTCCGGGCCGGGGCTGGGCCTGCCCGGCCCCTTTCTCTTTTTTCTTTCCCTTCCCCGCACGGGCCTAGCCCGCTTTTCTTTTTGCCCTTTTCGGCTCAGCCCGCGCCTTTCTTTTCTTCTTCTCTCCTTCACCATCGCGCGGCAACGGCTCCCTGCAAGAAGAGAGATAAAAAAATGAAGTGCAGGTGCAGGTCAGAGGCAGGTCAAAAGTCAGCAGCGGAAGCAGCAGAGGAGAGCCGAAAGAGGGCAGCAGCAGGGAAGTCAGGAAAAAAGCAGAAAAAGAAGAGAAAGAGCAGAAAAAGGAAAGAGGGAGCAGCAGGGCAGAATAAGGGCGAGCAGCAGGGAGACGTTTTTTGGTTACAAGCTTAGCCGAGAGAACGGGAAACAAAAGAAAAAAGAGGACAGAAACAGAGAAAAACCGGAGAGAAGAGAAAAACCGGAGAAACGGACAGGGGGAAAAACAGAGAGAAGGTGCCCGAGAACGGAGGACCAAATGAACAAAAAAGAAACAGAGAGGACAGGGAGCTGAGGGCCAGAATCCAGAGAGAAAAGACGAGCTCGAGAGGGAGAGTGGGCGGAAAGAGGGCAGCTTCTTCAGGAGGGCTCGGTTGGGAAGAACAGGGAGAGAGAGAGATGGGAAAGAGAGAGAGAGTCCGAGAGAGGCAGTGACCGAGGAAGAGCAAGAGAGCTTCAGCCAACGCCTCGGCCACGTGCGAGCTCCGTCCGACATCTCCTCAGCCGGCGTCCCCAAGCTGAACCAGGTAGGCTCCCTCCCGAGCATCCCCGTTTGTTGTCGACGAAGTCGCGGGCCGGCGCTCGCGCCGACCAGTTCGCGCGAGCCCTGGCCCTTGTCGTCCCTCCATAAATGTTTCTCAGCGTGTTGGAACACTTAGTTAGAAGCTTAGACCCGAGTCGATTCCCGTTCGAATCAAAAAATCGTTCGTTTTGACGATGCATACCACCTGTTTGTTAAAACGCCTGAATGAAGTCCAGAAATATTCATCGCCGAATCTGTCCTCGGTAGCTTAGTTTCATGGGTATTTGTCCATATATTGTGAGTCTGCATTTTATTTCATGCTTTTCTTAGATTTATGACGATTTGCACGAGCGGTCCGCGTCGGGTCGGAGGGGGTGTTCTCGGTTCCGGCGGGGGAGAAGATGGGTTGCCGGAGGCATGGCCAACGGTCAACGTCGGTCGAGTGAGTGACTGAGCAATGGTGGTCGTCAGCTGGATGGTCGGTCGTGTCAAGGGTCGTCGTTTGATCAAAAAAAAAAAAAGAAGAAGAAGAGAAGTTCCAGGCGAGAAACTCACCATCGGCAGAAAGTTGAAGACGGTGCATGGGGGGGGGGGGGAGAGAGAAATATGCATGCAGGAAAGGACAAAGAAAGATTAAAAAGAGTAATAAAAAAAAACGAAAAGGCCGAAAAGAGAAATAGGGAGAATGGGCTTCCGCTGGCTGTGTGGGCTGGATTGTCGCGGGCCGGGAACGACTGGCCGAGAGCAGATTAAAAATAGAAATTGGGCCTTTTCTTTAAGAAGTTCGTGTGGGCCTTTTGTTTTGTTTTTTAGTGGCTTAAGGCCGGCCCGGGTCCTTTGCCCAACCCGGACCGGCAGGGTCCGAATCGGGTCAGCGGGCCGGGTTTCCTGACCCGGCCCGAATCATTTGTTTATAAAAAATCAAAAAATAAAAAAATTCAGAAATATAAAAAATATTGAAAAATCATAAAAAAATCGAAATTTCAGAAAATTCACAAAAATTCAGAAACCTGAAAATTTATAAAATTTTCTAAAAAATATTATTATTATTATTATTTTAAAAAAATCGAAAATATTAAAATATTAGAAATTCCAAAAAAAAAAAAAAAAATTTTTCAAAAATCCCAAAAATTCCAAATTTGTTTTAGATTTCCCTAAAAAGCTCTAAAATAATTTTGGATAATTTTTTCTTAAAAAGTGGCGGAAAATCATCAGCCTAAGATTGTACTTAAAATTGAACAAGCCTTCACGACTTCATCTAAAGGTTTTAATCCTCATATACAATTACCCTTGATAGCACGCTTATGATGCAATTGTTATGATTTCCCCCTTAGTTTAATTATGATTGCCAGTTATTTATCTTTTAATGCTATGTGTTTATTTTTCATTGCAATTTATTTAATATTTTCTTTAATTGCTAATTGCTATTTTGATTATTGCGCACCCGCATGATCATCTCACATGTTAGTGGTTAAGTCTAAAAATCAATCCAAACTACCTGACAAAAGTGTTTTTGAAATGAACAAGATTAGGTACCGAAAGGGCACTAATTGGCTAATTAGTGTAATTAAGTTCCCGACCCTAGATTCTCTGGTTGTGTAGAAAGTAAGACATACTCCCATGCCTATTTGAAGATTTTCATGAATACCCAAACTGCGCATGGTAACCATTCTGTTTCTATTTCTGGAATAGAAATCCGTTTGGTAAAACAAATTTCATTTCTATTTTTAGAATAAATTTCTATTCCAGAAATAGGTTTGGAATAGAAATCAGAAACAAAAATTTTTTACTTTTCTATTTCTAGAATAGAAATCAGAAATTATTTCTCTCTTTCTTACTTCTCACCCGAAGAAGTTTTTTTCCATCCGTCGCTCACCACCACCACCACCACCCCCGCCCCCCACCGGCCCCCGGCTGCCGCCGCCCGCCGCCACTGCCGGTCGCTGGCCGCCAGCTGCCGGCTGTGGACGGCGATCGGATGGCGGCGGATGGTGGGTGGCGGACGGCGACCGGAAGGCGGCGAACGGCGGGCGGTGACCGGTCGAACGGCGGGTGGTGACCGGTCAAACGGCGACAGGCGACCGGCGGCGGTGGCGGATCGGTGGGCGGCAGCGACCGGCGACCGACCATCGGCGTGCTAGTCCCCGCTCCTCCCATTATCGCCGCCACTTAGAAAAGTAAATTTTTTTTGATTATGAAACGAATTTCTATTCCAAGAATAGAAATTTTTTGTCGTTATCAAACGCGTTTTTTGGCTCAGAAACTCATCCACAAATAAAAATAGAAAAATATATTTCTATTCCAAAAATGATTTCTGGAACAGAAATATTATCATTCGCGCCTCAATGTCATTCGGGATATGGGCTTAGGAGAGCCTATGTCTAATGAGGGTTCTGGACCCACCTTTTGGACAATACCCCTAAACATGTTTAGATATTTCTTTTCCACATGGGATGGAAAAAATAGGTCGCGACAAAGATAAGGCAAATGAGACAAAAATTTTCACCAAGATATCGTTTTTATAATTTTTTAGGAATTTTTTTACCTGTTATTAAGGAATTTTCGAACATGAAGATTGGGGGCACCACTAGCCACCAAGGTTTGCCATACCCATAAACCACTTTATTGATCGCACATTGAGTAAGACTTTACACTAATGCAGCCTTGGCCTCTAAAGTTACTATGAGTAAGGGGCTTTGTAATACGAATGCAGCATCAACTCCATGCTTACTACGTATTTGACCACTCAATCACATATCAAGGCTCTTGCATCATCTTCTTCTTTTTGCCCTTTTTTTTAAAGGGGAACCTGCTTAAAATATAGTCTTACAACGTGAAGACTGAAACTTTGATTCGATGAACACGTTGGGATCACTGATAGTGGCCTATAGATGAGTTCATCCGGCAACGACTTCTTTTAAAGATTTTGACATTATCCCTCTAACTTTTCTTTCTGTATTCACAGTCCCACCGACTTAGGTTTACATGTCAAACTCTTTTGCATAATTGCGTTACGTTTTTGGCATGTACAGACCATCTCCACGGACTCCATGCTTTGGATTAAAAAGACAAGAAAAATAAAGTGCATCAACACTACAGTGCTTGCATGCCTCGGACGTAGATGAATTCTTACTCTTATCAATGGTACTCAGTAGTTCATGACATTAACATGTTTCGATGATATAACAAAATGGTGAAAAAAATGTAACTTTCATTCCATCATGCAAGCTACCATGGATAGCTAAATGTCGTAGAAAGGGATTAAGTGTATGAGAAGTCTGAAAAATTATCTTATGAAATCTAAGACTTTCAAAAAGTGCAATCAGATCATATGTCATATTGGTGCATTCAAATTCTTTCATCAACTACATCCAATTTAGCTAATGAAAAAGCTAGATGTGACTTTTTCGTTCATTTCTCTCATGTGTGGTTATTAATGTTGACTAAAGTGTGCGATAATGATGTAATGACCCCATTTTCCCCTCACCTTAGGGCACTGGGCAGAGATCGAAGTCGTGGTAAACAAGATTGAGCGATTCCATATAGACTTTATTAAAAAGACCATTGTCGGAAGTTAAGGCACCGGAGAGGCAACTTACTACTAAGGTCAAAGTAGGCGATGCGACCAGTGAATTCATCATGGTCCACACTGTCCCATAAGCGGCAATCTCCATTACCTAGCAACTATGATCTTGATTCGAGCTTCAGATAAACACAATGAGAGTATGCTTTGTTGTTTCTAAAATGCCTCTTTGAATAGCATCAAGGCTAAGCTCTTTCGACACGATATCTTAGCTTAGCAAAGTGAGTATGAAAAGTGAAACACCGCGATCAAACTGACCCAAGTAGAAAGCATAAGCAGTACTGAGGGTAGCATAATAATATTATTCTCTTTTATGTTTTCCATTAGAGCAATCCCATTGCTTTTATAATTGGCAATCTTTGTGAATATGAATTTTGGTGCTCATTTTTGGATGACCATATCATCTTCACATATACAGTAGAGGTCATAGTCAGAGTCAGAGTTAAATTAAAGCCCTTAGTCTTTCCTGTGCCGCGATGAGAAATCAATTAAGGGGATGATGAGTAATGTTAGTATTAAAATAACACAATCCAGGTGGTTTTTTTCTTCTTTCTTTAATTCTTGATGTTTTCCAAGTTTTTACGTCAATGACCTACTTTTAACTAGATCAAAAAGGTAAATTTAATCTACGTAAGAAAACTTACTCGAGATATCACCTAATACAAAAAAAAAAATCTAGATACTTCAAAAGTGAATTAAATGAGACATACCTAATTGGTCTAGCTACTGATTTGCTGAGGGGTCACTGTTTTCAACAACATTTTCTTATAAAACAAATCGACAATCCCCATGAGAGCTCAAGTGTTGACAAAGTGGCAACTGAGATCAAGTATGCTATTGCTGGCTTGCCATAGATATTTCGCACTTTCGACATAATGAAGTTTTGAAACCTCTCTTTCACCGTTTGAAAATGCCAGTTGTACATTGTGAATAGGTATGAAATTTTTTAAAAAAAAATTGGATGTTTTAGATTGGATATACAATAGTTTAGAAGATGGGTTTATCAAGAGAAATCCTAAGTCTGCCATGGGACGTTTCCGTTGGACTAATGAGAAAATGCTTAACGTATTGCCTCTCGCTTAGTGTATTCTTAATACCGTACCCATTAAATATCATACTATACAATTTACATTTACAGTTGAACGGTACTAAATAGACTCCATGCAAAAATATATAAAAAATTGTGATTTTCAAAGATATATTTTTCATTATTTTTATGTAAAACAAGGTGAAGATACGAAATATAAAAATATTTTCAATCGATGACTATGATATTTTAATTTGGTGACTCCTGCTTGTCGATCTAAAAGATGGGCAACGGTCTTTTGCAAGTGTCTTGATCTTGGCCTTTCTCGTGGAAAAAATATGAGATGCCAATTTAGGGGACTGCCTATGCAATTATGATTGCCCATGAACAATAGTTAGGGCATGCACGAGAATTCAACCTAAACCTTGTAGATGTGTGACCATTTTTTTTTCCCTTTCGAAAAGGAAAATGCCTATTTGCTTATAACCCTTCCCATTATTTTCAACTATATATAAAAGAGCTGTGAAACATAGTGTGAAACATAGGCACTGCATTGAAATTGCAAAACATCTATGGCAAGCAAGACATACATGCATCCTATGGTCGATCTTAATAAGTCACTTTATTAGTACCTCACTATCTCGTGTGGATCGTTGATTCATTTATAAGAAGTTATAAAAACAATAATCCACTACGGAGATGAGTGGCCGGACAAATTGAATGTACCCATTATTTACGTCGAAAATATCTAAATTTTTCACTTGTTTGTCTGATAGGTGGTATCTCCGGTCCAATTTTTCTTACAGATCAAATTTGCCTCTTTGATCTGATTGGAGGTGGGCCATTGACGATGAAACTGAAGATGAATGGTCATCCAAAGTAAAACATTGAGCCCAAAAGACTTTCACATTTTGCCTTCAGTAGTCATCCCAAGTATCCTTTCACATCAAACTTTGGAGGTGGGCCATTGACGATGAAACTGAAGATGAATGGTCATCCAAAGTAAAACATTGAGCCCAAAAGACTTTCACATTTTGCCTTCAGTAGTCATCCCAAGTATCCTTTCACATCAAACTTTGGAGTGGCTAATGAGATGTCCTAGAATTCCCATCCATAGAAATTGCTTAACGCCGGACCTGAGTAAGTCCTTAAACTGCTTTGTCTGAACTCTAGAACATAAAACACGGGAATATTCTTGGGGAAGATTAATATACAACTTGGAATAAAGGATCTGAGACGTGCGTTCACTGGCACATTAAAATAAGGAAAATAGTTAGGTCGGGCACCCTCATTGGAGAGATTATCGCTAGCGACTCTTGTAGATGAAAATACTCCTGGAAGAGAATAGGCTGATGAAGTCGACTTCAACTTTGCTTCATTATGAGCCCGCTCATGACCCTTCAACAAGCTCTTGAAACTAAAGATGATGGGTCATCCAAAGTAAAACATTGAGCCCAAAAGACTTTAACATTTTTCCTTCAATGGTCACCCCAAGTACCTTTCAAATCAAACTTTGGAGTGGCTAATGAGACGCCCTAGAATTCCCATCCACAGAAATTGCTTACCGTAAGGGCTATGGCATTATAATCTCCTCTGTCTCTTCTATGACCTAAGTGCTAATATAACAAAAGCAAAAATAAAAAAAAATAAAGAAAGACCATATCATGTCACCCTCATTAGTGTACATTTTTCTACTTAGGTCACTTTGATCTCGATGTTCCATGCATGCTATTTCACTTGGAAAGTGAAAATCTTTCACCAAATAAACTAATTTTAGTTTTTTTTTTATAAGGAAAGGATTCTGTATTGATCTTGGACGAGAAATTGCTTAGCTGAAAATTGAAAGAGAAATGAAGAACAATTTAGAAAATTTGAAGTGCCGAAAAGTAAATTTACGAGAAATGAGACTGAACGAAAAATAATTAAATTTCATTGACTAATATTTGGGAAAAAGTGGGAGAAAATTTATGATATTCATGGAGAGTCTTTATAGCCCACCAACAACAGTTACATATAAGCAGTTAGTACTTCTAATTACAAACATATTGTACACCTTTTGTGATCATATGCATATATTCTGTAGGTCGATAATCATTATTCACAGAAGTTATTGGGTACTGAACTGTCATTTGGTGTTGAAATCAACACATCTCACTTGTTTTTTTAATTCTAACACTTTAAGCAAAATTTGCAAATGACAAAATATCAATGATAATTTCTCTCGCTTGTTCTTGAGAATCTTACTAAGTTGTATTTTAGTACCCTTTAAATCAACCCCTTTTTTTACAAATGACCTCTTGGACAATCAACCAAACTTATCTCTTGTCAATAATAAAGGTTAGTCATTTCCTGGTGTAAACACATGCTTTGCTAATCCAATGTGTCATGTCGATGAGAGATCAACCTTGACACAGCTCAAGAGGAATTTTGGAATCAACCAAGCGGGTCCTTGTTGCGTTTATCCAAAGCTCGAATCATAGTTGTCACTAAGTGGAAATAAAGATTACTTCTCTCCCATGAGAGCTGTAGAGTGTGATAAATTCAACAATCACATTGCTAGCCTTGACTTCAATTGTAGTTGTCTTTCTGGTACCATACAACACCAATCTCTTTATAAATCTAATGCATTGTAATGTAAAGCATATACTAATGGACCTTTGAATTCAAATTTAACGTGTGAAGAAGAGCTTATGCGATCCTAAGTCCGAATCATTCCCAATTACCAAATCTTTGACCAATCATCTTTTCTTAAGCATATTTAATTTTCTTTCTCTCTCTTGAATGTGCAAATAAAGGAAAAAACCTTAGCTGCATCACCTTATCGGGCCCCGGTGCCCCAAATGTTACCGGAAAGAAAGAGCCTACACTGAGTCTTATCGGGCCTTGGGCTTTTGGTCCGTGACGCGAGTCCAAAAAGAGACAAAAGAATCGGGTCAGGCCCAAGGCTAGTTTTCTCCTTTTCTCGGATTCAATATGTAAGCCCCAGGGTGTTATGTACGAAGCGATATAAAGCTTCTCTCTTAGTCGAACGATCTTCTCTCCATCGAACCATCTCACCGCTCGGTTCTCAAGCCCTGAAGCAGGTACCGTTTGAGCTCGATTCTTTGAGATTTTCGGTGCCGATTGTTGCGTGCTCGTGTATGTTCCGTTTCTGTGTTGATCTTCGGCCTCTTAGACGCTCCCTTTGTCGGGTTGATTCGCGTTGGATTTGCTTCGATTCATGTGGGGTTCGAATCTGTTGCTTCAGTGTGAAATCCGTGTCTACGTGTGTGGTCGTGTGAAAGTTTCGTCATTTTCCGCGTCGTCCGTTGGGTTTCGCTGATATCAAGCTCAATCTGTAAGTGGCGTTCGCCAAATCTGATTTGGCCATTAGACGTTGTAGATGCGAGGGGGTGTTCTCTTCATGAATCGCGGTGTTTTTGTTTTCCTGCCGGATGTATTATGTTGAAAATGCTGTGTGTTGTTTTCGCTCGACCTCTTCTGTTGAATTATTGGATATGTGGGTTGATGGAAGGTTTGTGGCGAGGCATTGTTGGAAGCAACTGTTTCCTTTTTTCTGGGCTGCGGAGGTCGAAAATGAAGTTTTGATTGTGGCGAGCTCATTTGTTTGACCATCGAGGTAAGGCGAGGTATAGGTGGCAGAGCGTGATTTAGGCTAGGGGTTTAAGTGGTAACTGATAAGGAAATGCAATAAACCAAACTGAAATCCGAAATTCGGTTCGGTTCGGTTTTTTTATTTTTCCTGACTATTTTTTTTTTTCGGAACATAGGACATAAGACTAGTTCAAATTTTCAAGTTAGCAGTCACCTCAAGCAGAGAACAGTTTACTCCCCAAGTGACAAAAAAAGCCAAGTTTCAGTATGTCACAGCACAAATGCTAATGAGCCCACTATGTTGAGGTTCCAATATCAGCCAATATAAATTGGTTCCTCAACCATACAAATACAGTCCATGCATCTCATCGGAAACTTCAACCACCCCGGGGTTCTCTTCTCGTGGCATCATGAAGCAATTCAATATCAACTCCATCAGGAGGTAGCTGAACATACCTCACCACCGATCCTCTGATAAAGCAATTCCTGATCGATAGCTACAAAAGGCAGAAAAAACTATGTTAACCCTTCACGTGTGAGGACCGTTGACACATGGAACCAACAACCTCCAAAATCCTTTGAAAAAAGACTTAATCTCCATATTCTAAAGCATCCAAATTAATTGACTCGACCAAGACTTCAATGAACAAATTAGCTCACAATCGAACTAAGACAGAAAGGCACCATATTGCTCACCTGAAAAAACTGACCCAACATTTGCAAATAGAAATAAGGTACCATGGTAAGAGTAGCTTTTAGCTCTGCATAAATCAACCAGATGTATGGTACCTCAAAAGCCAACCAAACTTAGGACAGACATCAATGAAAACATCAAATCTCAGCCATAACGAACCGAAAGGAGACTCAAGTCTCATTTGGGCATTTTCACAAACATTCGGCGCACACTACTGATGGAAAGGCTTCCGGCCCGAACCGGAGCTCAAACCTATGCTGACGACCTCGACATACAACATACATGATCTACAGAGACCAGGGCAGGAGCGACATGGGCCGGAACTCGTGCAGGCCAAATAGCCTTGAGCTCCAGCCCGGTGTACACGTAACGGAGCACACACAGAGGCAGGGGGACTTGTCTGGTTGGAGTGGGGCACTGCGGCGGACAGCGACTAGCGGGCTAGCTTCCGGCGACGTTGATTCCCCTTCTCCTTCCTCTGCGAGTGGACCTGTCGGCTCTCTTTCTCTCTTCCTGCTCACNATAGAAATAAGGTACCATGGTAAGAGTAGCTTTTAGCTCTGCATAAATCAACCAGATGTATGGTACCTCAAAAGCCAACCAAACTTAGGACAGACATCAATGAAAACATCAAATCTCAGCCATAACGAACTGAAAGGAGACTCAAGTCTCATTTGGGCATTTTCACAAACATTCGGCGCACACTACTGATGGAAAGGCTTCCGGCCCGAACCGGAGCTCAAACCTATGCCGGCGACCTCGACATACGACGTACATGATCTACAGAGACTAGGGCAGGAGCGACATGGGCCAGAACTCGTGCAGGCCAAATAGCCTTGAGCTCCAGCCCGGTGTACCCGTAACGGAGCACACACAGAGGCAGGGGGACTTGCCTGGTTGGGGTGGGGCGCTGCGGCGGACAGCGACTAGCGGGCTGGCTTCCGGCGATGCTGAGTCCCCTTCTCCTTCCTTTGTGAGTGGACCTGTCGTCTCTCTTTCTCTCTTCCTGCTCACTCTCTCGGATCTCGCTCTACCGAGTGCCCCCTCTCGAGCCGTCTCTTCTTCTGGTTTACTCTCAGCCGAACGCCCCTTAGAATCAACCCGACCTTCCTCTCTTAGATCCCTCTCTCCCTCGAGCTGTCTCGGCTGAGCCAAAAAAACAAAGAGAGCCCGCTCTCTCTCTCTCTCTCTCTCTCTTCCGAAGAAGAAACCAGCTGCCGAAGAAACAACCCGGAGGCGGAGGCGGAGGTGATCGAGTCGAAGGCGGAGGTGGATCGCACCGGAGACGGAAGCTAGACGGACCGAGCAAGAGAGAGACAGAGACAATTGATCGAGCAAGAGAGAGATTCTGATTTAGTATTTTCAATATTTTGCCGATTTTGTTTTGTACCCTAGAAGACTGGTTCAATTTGGTTAATCGAATTAGATAGATTCCAAATCAGGGGAAATATTTTGATTTTTTCGGTTAATCGAATCCGAATTGGTTCGGTTCGGTTCGGTTTCCAATTTCCGGTTCAGTTACTGACACCCCTAATTTAGGCGATGCGTAACATGTGACAAGTACTTGCCCCAAGCCGATTGTTGGCGAATCTCATACATATACCATATCCTAACTGTATCCCAATCCGCTTTACGTGAATAGTTTTCGACAATATCTTTCCAACCTTTCTGTCCCGCTACTAAATTCTCCAGCATGCTGACACGTTTGGGACTCAATTCTGAAAATCGCAGACAGCTCCCTCTCTCATATCATAAATTGCTGTTTATGAGGATGAATTACTAGATGAAGATGTGATCCCGGAAGTATGGTATATTATTCGAGAAGAGCTTTATGTGTGTATATTTCTTGAAACGGTGTCGATAGTGCGTGAATTTATACTCATCTCATCACAGCACGTGATTCACGCAGAATGATGTTGTATGTTGCAGAGAGGCTTCACAAAGACGCTTTGCTGATCCAGATAATGACCCTCCTGACGGTGGATGCAGGAATGTCATGCGACCATGACTCAATGTCACCTCTGTTTGTCCTCTTGTTGACTGTTCCGAATCCCTAGATCACAACAAATGTGACCCTTCAAAAATAACACGAGCCTCCATCTTCAGCTGAGCCGCTGAAGCCAAACTAGCCCATGGTAAGCGAGGACACCAGGTTCAGGTAGCACATCCAAATAAGATGACCGAAAAATGCAGGGAGGTGCGAGCGAGTAGGGAAGGAAACGCACACCATGTTGCACATATAAAAGCAATTAATCCAATCCGCACTCTCATCCCAATCCCAAATCTAAATAGCTCAACTCCTGGCATGACTAAATTAAATTCTGAATGCAACATATCGATATGGATAAGAGGTTATAATCCCCTACCTACATATTGTCTCATTTGGTATCTTAACAAATTTCAGCTTTTGATCATTAGACAAAACAAGTCAAGTCATATTATCAGAAATGTAAGTGCAGTTAGTGGGTCATTATTCAAGAGGTCTTTAATAACATGTGGAAAAGATGAATAAAAAAAATTGAAGATGCTGTTTCTGTCCAAGCAGGGCCTAAAGCATTCGTGCAGCCACCTGCTTCTCTGAATATGTGCTCAATTTTGTATTCCTGTAGCTTCACCAACAAATTCCTGCATTCAGACATAAGAGGTTTCATCGATAAATTTATTCCTATGAGTGCTTGTAATTGCCTGAATCACAGACATGGCATCCATTTTGATGGGTAAATGGATAACGTTATTCGGTAATTATATACTAAGGCCATTTCTTAGCGCCATTCTCTGCAGCGACTTGTTCACCGTCCTTCAGAGCTTCTATAGTTCCTGAGAGATTTATATCCATTTGTAGTTCATTGTAACCACTTCTTTTTTTTATTATTATTTTCTTTTTATGATTGGGGTGCTAGGAGTACTAGGAAATGTGGAACGACTTATGTTAGTCAATCTAAAAGATAGGCAAAAGTCTTTTGGCGGGTCTTTTAATTTTGGTCGTTGTTTGTAAAAAGATATGGGTTGGCATTTTTGTTAACCGACAATGCAACTATAATTGTAATCACTTTTTTTTATCATTATTTTCTTTTTGTGATTCGGGTACTAGGAGTACTCCTAGAAAATGTAGAACAACTTATGTTAGCCAATCCAAAAGATGGGCAGAAGTCTTTCGGCGGGTCTCTTAATCTTGGCCTTTGCGTGTAAAAAGATATGGGATGACATTTTTGTTGACCAAGAATGCAACTATTATAGTGGCACATGAAATCGATCATGCTATGCACAAGAATTCTATGGCAAGACATACATAATATGATCGATCTTAATCGTCATTTTATCATTACTTCAACATCTCATGGGGTTTGTTATTTCATATACAAGAAGCGAGGGAAATAGTGACCCATCAGTGAGTCGAGTGGCTTTGCAAATTCATCGCAATGCCTAAGTCAAATGGCTGTTTTTTTCCCCCAAATTATGTTAAGAGTTGTAAGCAAACAGACTTTCTTTCTTCAAAAGGGAAAAAAGGTTCACACTTCCACAAGGTACAAATTAGGTTGAAGCATTCATTATAATTGTCTAGATTGAAACTCAATTATTGTGTCATTATATAATATGGGCGCGAATGATAATCATTTTATTTTAAAAATTGATTTTTCTATTTTTGTTCTTAGATGAGTTTTTAAGTAAAAATATGCGTTTGAAAACGATATAAAATTTCTTCTTCCCAAACAGCCAGAAGTGGAGACAATTGATGGGCAGACATTGGGTAGAGGATGACAGCAGATGACAGGCTAGTGAGCAGTGGGGGTAGGTGGTAGGGAGTGGCCAGGTGGTAAGTGGCAGGTAGGCAGCGGGTGGACAGCTGACTAGTAGGGAGAGCAAACGATGAGAAGTAAATTTTTTTTACTTATGATTTTTGTTCCTAACATATAAAAGTAGAAAATTCTTACTTCTAATTTATATTCCAAATATATTTCTACAGTAAAATTTGTTCTATTCTAAAAGTAGAAAAATGAAATTGTGTTATGAAATGGATTTTTTTTTCTAAACTTATTCCTGAAAATAGAAAAATAGAAAAATAGAGAAATAAAATGGTTATTAAGCGCCTCTAATCTAAGAGTGAAGAATAAGACCAAAATATTCTCAAGTTGAAATTAACATTTGACGTAATAATGGTCAACTAATGCTTAAAGCATCCGTGCAACCACCTGCTCCTCTAAAAATGGCCTCAGTTTTGAATCCCAGCAGCTTTGCGAGCAAGTCCCTTACATTCAGCCGAAATAAAATCTACTAGCAAATTATGCATTTCATTGCCTGAAATTGCTTGACTTACAAACATGGCATCCATTTCAATGGGTCAATATGCAACATTATCAGCTAATTCTAATCTTAGGCCATGTCTTTATGCCATATTTCTATCGAGATGTGTTAACCGTCCGTTGGAGGTTCTATAGTTCCCGAGAGACTTATGCTTGTTTGGAATTCATCATAATCATGTATACTTTATCGTTAATTGTATAAAATGAGGCAATGATATATAAAATCTAAAAATATTCGGTGGAAGATTATGGTATGCTCTTTTTGTGATTCAAGGACTAGGATTACTCCTACGAACCGTAGGATGGCTCCCATTTGTCAATCTAAAAGATTGGGCAAAAATCTTGATAAGTTATGTAATTTTCTATTGTTGGGAGAAGATTACTTGTCCAACTTCATAGTCTCCCCCACTTTCTTGTCTAAATAATATAGATTTTTAAACCATAGCTTAAACACCTTGTTGAGTGCACTGTCCATTAAGAGGCACGCTTCCGATCATAGTCAAATGGATGATTATGGATTTTCCATGTTGTCAAAGTTGAAGTGGCCATCTCACATTCTGAACTTAATGGAAGACTTGGAAGACTTCTTTTGTCAAGGAGTGGTTAGCGTCTTATGCTGAACGCGGACTCAATTTTGAAACGCAACATCGACTTCACTTACCCGGCATGCATTTTCATCATAGTTACAACAAGTGCCCCAAATTTTCCACAATACTTTAATGATTATTCCATTTATTGCTTATAATATGATTAATGATTGATATACACCTTTTATTTTCTTAACCTTCAATGGTTTCTTAATTTGAGAAAGAATGCAATTCAATAAATTTAATCGACTATTTTGCATACAGTACAAACAAATACCAATTAACAAGGTATGACCCAATGATTTTCAATTCAACAGTTGGTATCTTTTTCAAGTCACTCACCATGGTTTTGACTCGTTTTCTTTACTTGGTCCATACATGAGAATTTCATCAGTCAATGACTTACCTATCTGATATGGGAATTATTGTTGTGGGAAAAGAGAGTACTTCATTTGATTTTGCTCTCTGATGATTCTGAAGTATATTGTTGTGCTTAATTTGAAATGACTGATGACAGTTTTTTTATCTGAGTTGCATGTTAATCTTAAAATTTTAATAAATGGTCAATAACATAGATCTCAGTCTCAAGGATCAGTTGTTATTGAACTTCTAAAATACAAAATCTGAATTTTTTGTGCCATCCATGATCATATTTGCCATGATCTGACCTTCCAAACGCTGCATTTCCATTTCCTTTTCAAGTAATCTTTTGACTACATTAAATCGTGTGCATTTTTATTTTCTTACTTACATTATGGTTTGTTTGCACTAGATATGGCCTATGCATCGTCAGGTTCTCAGATGTTTTCAAATCCTGTTTAACCGGCAAGATTAGAGCTAACTATTGGAAATAGGAAACGGTTGCTGGGATGGATAGTAGTTTTTCAATCTCCTTAAGATCAATGAGTTTCATCTTTCTTGAAGCGTGCTTGCTCGTTTGTGGCATAAGTATTTGTCACTTGTTGGCTTGCTGGATAATATGGGAAAAGGCTGCGCCTGACTGTAATTTATGTTTATAGGTAGTCTGGAAAAGCCATTTTTGGTCACCTTGGCATTTAGGATTCTGCTACTAATGTAATTGCATGAACTTGTTGAATATCGTACTTAGCAGAATAGAGAGAAACGCTTGCTCAGCAATGTAAAATGGGAGGAGAAGGGCATGTAGGTAGTGAAGGTTAAGTGAAAGCAAGAGGCAATTCAAAATGCCGCTGTTGATCTCTTAATCATCCTGAATCTGTAATGCAAATATGTGAATTGAGTATATCTCTTTATTCTCCTAGCTAAAATTTTAATGTAACTAGATGAGAGGGAAAGAACAACAACACTAGTTTAGAGTCCTTTTAATGCAGAACGTATGGAGAGAGTGAAGCTGCAATTTGATTTCTTGAGACAGATTAGGCTCCCAGTAGATTTAGTATTTCACATTTGTAAATAGTTTACCGTGCTCATTGCGTTGGAAGTCTAATTTGTATGAGTTTTGGCAGTATATATATACAACTATTACTTTCTATAACTCAACTCATTTTGTGATTGTTGATTTTATGGTATCACTTGCTGTTTAAGGCCACATTGTTCGTGTCATATGAATTTGTTAATTTTTCTTTCCAAACAAGGGGAGTGCGAATCAAAGAAATCCATACGATTAACACGCTATCCTTTCAACACAGGATATGCAATTAGAATCTGAACTGTCCATAGAAGTCACTTCAAAATAAGCGAAACTATTTCACCTTCGAAAATTATGTAGGTGCTTGCTTTTGAGTTTTGTCCGGTCAAAGAAGGATAAGTGTTCTGTGTTTGCTGTGATTTTTTTCTTGTCTAATGTCTCTTAACAGTGGCTAATGAAAGTTTGAAAAATGGCAAGCTTTGACCATCTTCATAGCCCTCGATATAGTATGACAGTCTTGAACAAGATCTATGAACTCAAGATTTTTCATAAAATGTATGTCCACCTTTGTTTAATCCTTTTTTCTCCGTTGCCCCATCATAGAGCCATGTCTTCTCATTAAATCGTCTACCGTCATCGTTCCGCATATCATAGCAGTCTCAATCTCAAAAATCATGGCATCTTTAATGTGCTCCCGCCCTTATTGCACAGTGGGTCAGTAATAACATCTGGAACAGAGGAAATAATAAGGAATTGCAGATCTTGTTCGCTTCTGAGCACGGTTAAAGCATCCGTGCAACCATCTGGTCCTCTAAATGGCTTAGTCTCAAATTCCAGCAGCTCCGCGAGCAAGTCCCTAACATTCAGCCCAAAGAGGTTCTAATAGCAAATTATGCCTTTGATTGCCTGCAATTGCTAGACTAACAAACATGACAATGGGTAATTGGGTAACATCATCAGCTAATTCTAATCTAAGGCCATGTCTTTGTGCCATATTTCTACCGAGATATGTTTACCCTCAGTCAGACCTTCTATTGTTCTCGAGAGATTTTTGCTTGTTTGTAATTCATTATAGTCATGTATACTTTATCACTAATTTTATATAAAGCAAGGCAATGATATATATAAAGGCACTGATTTAGCAATCAAGGAAGAATGATCTAGAGATATCGAAGGATCAGAATCAATCAGAGATGTCAGAATCAATCGAAGATGTCAGAATCAATTTGCTAATCCTTGGAGATGCCGGAATTAAAGGATTGATAACTTTTGTAATATTGTAATCTCTTTCTTTATTATTTTCCATTGTTATTTTGTTTCCATACAAAATGTATCATTTGTAATATCTATATATATAATGGAAGTCATCTCAACAATTGCACGTAGAGATCAATAATCAAACACTTCTATTCTTTCAATATAAAATCTAAAAATATATTCAGTGGATGATTGTGGTCTTCTCTTTCTGTGATTTGAGGACTGGGAATACTCTTACGCTTCTATAGTACTTGAGAGATTTATGCTTGTTTGTAATTCATCATAGTCATGTATACTTTATCATTAATTTTATATAAAACAAGGCAATGATATGTAAAATATAAAAATATATTCAGTGGATGATTACGGTTTTCTCTTTCTGTGATTTGAGGACCAGGAGTACTCTTACGAACTGTAGAATGGCTCCCGTTTGTCAATTTAAAAGATTGGCCAAAAGTCTCGATAAGTCATGTAATTTCCTATTGTTGGGGGAAGATTACTTGCCCAACTTCAGAGTCTTCCCCCACTTTCTTTTCTAAATAATACAGATTTTTCAACCATAGCTCAAAGACCTGGTCGAGTGCATTGACCATTAAGAGCCAACCTTCTTTTTTTCTTTTTCTTTTTTGACGGAAAGAGGCACGCTTCTGATCATAGTGATATTGATTATTTTACATTTTCTACGTTGTCATAGTTGAAATGGCCATCTCAGATTCTCAAGTCAGTGGAAGACTTGGAAGACTTCTTTCGAGTCCAGGAGTGGCTGGTCTTTTGCTGAAGGGGGACTCAATGATGAAACGCAACATCAGCTTCACTTACACGGCATGCATTCCCATCATAAGTATAACAAGAGCCTCAAATTTTCCATAATACTTTAATGGTTATTCCATTTATTGCTTATAATATGAGTAAGAATTGATGTACGCCTTTTATTTTCTTAATTTGCAGTGGTTTCTCATGGAGAAGGAATGCAATTCAAGAAATTTAAACAACTAATTTACGTACGGTACAAACAAATATCAAGTAACAAGATATGATTAAATCAGTTTTAACTTGGCAGTTGATTTTATTTTCGGATCACTTACTAGTGTTTTGACTCGTTTTCTTTACTTGGTATGTACAATAGAATTTCATCCATTTATGACTTACCTATCTTATATAACATTTATTGTCCAGGGAAAAGGGAGTACTTCGTTTTACTTTGCTCTGTGTATTTTGAACAGTGTTAATCTCAAAATATTAATAAACGGTCCATAATATAGAACTCAGTCTCAAGGATCAATTGTTACCGAACTTTTACAATACCAAATCTGATTTTTTGATGCCTTACATGAACATATTTGCCATCTCCTTTTCAGTTACCTTTCAAGTACATTGAACGTGCACATATTTAATTTTTGCGTCTCTTACTTACACCATGGTTTCTTAATCACTTAATATGGCCTGTGCATCGTCAGGTTCTGAGATGTTTTCAAATCCTGGTTGACTGGTGATATTAGCACTAAATATTGGAAATAGGAAACAGTTGCTGGGGTGGTTACGTGTTTTCCAAACTCCTTGATATCAATGAGTTTCATCTTCCTTGAAGAGTGCTTGTTTGTTCTGTTACTGGTTGGCTTGCTGTACAATATGGAAAAAGGCTGGCTCGACTAGGATTTATGTTTATAAGTAGTTTAAAAAGCCATTTATTGTCACCTTGGCATTTTGAATTCTGTTACTTCTTGTTATTTCAGGATCTTGTTGAATATTGTACTTAGCAGAAAAGAGAGAAACGTATGCTCAGCAATGTAAAATGAAAAGGGGGGCAGCGGATTGTAGGTAGTGAGGGGGGAGTTAAAGCAAGTGGCAATTCAAAATGCTGCTGTTGATCTCTTAATCATGCTGAATTTATGATGTAAGATGTGTATTGAGTATATCTCTAAGTGTCTTAGTTCAAATTAACAAAACGAGAGGGAATAAAAAACGGAACTAGTTTAAAGTCCTTTTATTGCAGAACGTATGGAGAGAGTGAAGCTGCGATTTGATTTCTAATTACAGAGTAGTCTCTCAGTAGATGTATATTTCACATACTTAAATAGATTTTTTTTTTGAACGCATACCTAAATAGTTTGCCGTTCTCATTATGGTGGAAGTCTAATTTGTATGAGTTTTGGCAGTGTGAATATATAACTAATACTTTCTATAAACTCAACTCATTTTGCGACTGCTGATTTTATGGGATCTCTTACTGTTCGAGGCCACATTGTTCATATCGTATGAAATTATTAATTTTTCTTTCTAAACAAGGGGAGTGCGGATCAAAGAAATCTATACAGTTAACACACCAACCTTTCAACATATGTTATGCCAATTAGAATATGAATTGTACATAGAAGTTACCTCAAAATAAGAGAAATCATTTCACCTTCCAAAATAATGTGGGTGCTTGCTTGTGAGTTTTGTCCGGTCAAAGAAGAAATTAATGTACTGTTTTCACTGTGATTTCTTTCTCTGTCTAATGTCTCTTAACAATGGCTAATGAAAGCTTGAAGGATAACAAGTTTTGACCCTCTTCAGAGCCCTCAGTTTAGTGTTGCAGTATTGAATAAGACGTACTACTCAAGATTTTTCCATAAAAGCTATGTTGCTTTTTTCCTTTTAACTCCTCTTTTCCTTGGTGCCCCCTTATAGAGCTGTATCTGCTCTTTTTACAAATGTGAATCAAACAGAAAGATTTACGAAATGAAAAGATGAACAAAAACTAATGCAGCATAAAAATAAAACTAAGCCAACCCTTTTGCATAAAAGTTAATCCAAAAAGAATATGGATTAAAGATAGCATAAATACATTTTGTTGCTAATTAATTTAATCATGGCTCATTTGTATTTTGTTCACGTACGCACATATCTCTCTCATTCGTGCACATGGGCACATATGACTCTATTTTCTTCTATGCTTTGCTTTTATCTAGTAAAGGTGCAGTACTCACTTATTTCATTGTCTTTATTTGATTATTCTGAGTGTACATCCATCTATTTAATTGATCTTTCATCTTTTTCTTGTTCTGATTGCGTCGATATTTTTTTCGATACATTTTTTGTTATAATGGGTGTTCCTCATTTCCCACTTAAAAACAGATGTATAAGAGAGTTTAAAGTTAGAGAGACATATGCCCACCATAAATGGGCTTATTGATGGAAGTCTGCACAAGCAATCCATATGGATGAACAAACAACAATGAACAACCTCGGTACTTAGAATTTAGCCTTGAAGCTATGAGTCAAATCAAAGAACATGAACAATTATGTGGGAGATTCTTGACAATTTCCGACATGAATATACATAAAAGGATAATGTATATTATATTGAAGGTATGATAAAGAAACATACATAAAAGGAGAATGCCAAGCCAGTGCGCTAGTGCTCCATACAGAAGGCATGCCTAAAATCAATTTAAAGTATTGCCGTCAGGCACTATGAATGACCGAGTAGCAAGATATTTCCATTGCAAACCAATTGTTGCTGCCTATAAAAAGCTTCTCCGTTGCACTCTCCCTCGAAAACTCACTTTAGTAACCAAAAGAACAAAAACAATCACATCTGCGCTTAAATATATGTTGATGGAGTGCTGCAGAAAGTATTTGAGAGTTGAGATCGTCAAACTTTGACTTTCCCAGAGATATTATTAAGTTGATAAACTTCTGCATCAAATTATGGGTGAATAAATTAATTATTTTTACAACCAAAAACGCAATAATGTAATATCTTCTATATTTGATAATTATTGGCTCTTTACAAAGGAGTCAATTCTATACAAGATAATTGGCAAAGGAAGTAGGAAACGCAGGGAGGAAAACGATCATAGTACAAAACATGTAGAATAATGAGGGTGCCACATTTTTGTTTTGTTCTTCTGATTTTTGGTAGATTTCGTTTTCAGTGGAGAAGCTTTTATTGGCAGCGACAAGCAATTCAAGCGTTGAAATTTCGTTCTGCTTGGGCTATTCATGCACTATACACATCTGAAAAGACACCGGCACTAAATTTTGCCTATAGACCCATACTTGGCAAGGCAAGAGTCTTAAGATGTGGATTGAAATTGAAATAATTATTCTAGAAGTAATACTTTTTTTTTTGGGTAACCCGGGAACCCCCCGCACGGTCGACAACCGGAGATGGTAAACCCGCAGAGAGCCGAGCCACCTCCACAGACCCGGTCGGAGATGAGTCGCACGGAATGTGGATGCGGGGATTCGAGCGAAACCACGCGACCACCGCGGGTGGAGGTTTCTAGAAGTAATACTTGATCCATTGATAAGACAAAATGGTGAAATTGAATCATTTTTTTCTTAACACAATATTGCCCAGACCACGTTTAAATACATAGGAATAATCTAAACATTCCTCGAAATTATTCGATGAATTCAGTATATGAATTAAATTAAATAGGAACTGTTGGATATGAGAGATCTATGTGGAGTCTACTATCTTTAGTGGTTTGCATGCAATTCGATGCATGCATCCGCTTATTTCTTCAAATAGTAGTAAACAGTGGCAGACCAAGAATTCAAGGTTAGGCAAACAAGACAAAAAATATTTCACCGATATATCATTATATATATATGGGAATTTTTTTCCCTATTATTAGGGAACTTTCGGACTTTAGGGTTGAGGGCACCACTGGCCACCAAGGTCCGCAATATCTATAAACCGCCTTATCAACCGCACGTTGAATAAGACTTTAACACAGCCTTGGCCTCTAAAGTCATTTTGAGTAAGGGGCTCTGTCAAACGAATGCGACATCTGCTCCATGCTTACCACGAGTTTGACCACTCAATCACATGTCAAGGCTCTTGCATCATCTTCTTCTTTTGCCCTTTTTCTGAGAGGAACTTGCTCAAAATATAGTCTTCCAACGTGAAGACTGAAACTTTGATTCGACGAACACGTTGGGATCACTGATAATGGCCTATAGATGAGTTCAT
>CM026414.1:8543470-8641174 GCA_014858505.1 Corymbia citriodora subsp. variegata
TAGCGACAGAAGCATTAATCAATAGAATTACATTAACTAAATAATTATAGATGTGCAGAATTATGGTGCCTTTTCGATAAGATTAGAGCGGCTGTCACTGTCTATTGCGGGGAGATGATTAGGATTCCATGAGGACCAAAAGCTGGCTTTGTCAAGCCACTGTTCCAAGTCAAGACACAAGCTCCCTCCTAACGTGCATTTAATTGGACAACCATTTGTTACATCCTTAATGTTAGGTCACTGTCTATTATTTTAGCGAGAGTAGTTTGCTCGCCAATTGAATTACAGACCCTTCTCTCAATTTTCTATCGATGATCTTGTATTGCTATTCTCAAGCCTGATCAAGGAAAGGGAGAGGGAAGGATTGCAGAGGAATGAATTAAGATCTTACCATCATTGAATCAAATCGAAATCAACACATCTACACATACACAATAGGGAACGAGAGGTGCCAAAGATGCAAAGGTTGCCATATCTACTTCCGCAATTTGTTAATCTATGCTTAAAACGGTGTCAATTTTTTTATGTCGTGTAGAAACTGTGTTACCGTTTGAGTTATATTTCATGTTTATAGAATTTTGGCCTCGTAAGCAAAATTTCATCATGGATGTAACATGAGTTAGGACAAAAGACTGATTGATTCAGTAGTCAATGCCGTTGCTAAAGTTCAAAATTACAGCTATCTACTGTCAACAGTCTCAGTTCAGGCTCGTAACAGAATTGGTTTATCTGAAAATTTCGTGCAACGACTACCCTAGCTAACAAAAATTAGAAGAACGGATTCCGTTTTAACTCGATCCATGTATTGCATTTCTCATTGTATTGGCCTTTTCTATTCCCATGTCCGAATCACGGAAAATGTAGGTGCTGGAGCTGAATCAAAGACTCCAGAAAGTTTGTCCATTTGACTGACCAAAATCAAATGAGCACTTGGTTCTCAAGCGAGAACGTGTGAGACTTTCAAACATGGTGAATACATTATTGCTCATTCAAAGAAGCCAAAAAACAAATCTGTCTCTATTGAATGGATGAGGCCTAACCCTTGACCCTTAACTTGATCTTTGATGGCCCCATTTGCAGACTTTGGCCTTTTAACGAGCGCCAAGAGTTGTGGATAGCTACTGCTAAAGAAACAGAAGCTAATTTCCTTGAAGTTTCAAAGCTGTTCTGGAGACAAAGCTTACTCGTTACTCCAGGAGATCCAGGGAATTTCGTTATTCTTTGCCTGCAAATAGGATATCAACTACATAAACAAGGGTTCGTGTTTTGCTGATATACGGTAGTTAAGTTAGTTATCTTGTGTGCTACCATCGATCCGAGGGCCACGTGTTGAAAAGTCAACAAGGTTTGTCCATCAACATCCTGGATCGAAGAAACATACGTAAATACATATGAACTCGAAAACACCCTGCAATACCTCTTTCATTTGAAAACTTATCGCTCTTTCGCCTTCCTAGAAGACGGAACGATCATTTCTCGACCTTCGGGATCCTTTTGGACCTAATCCGCTGCAAGCCGCACTTGTACTCAAGGAGTTCTGCTGTAATGCTATCTATAACGGCTCAATTCGACCCATTTGGACATGTTGACACCGTAAAATCTTACGTCCAAAATTTTCTTGACTTTATATGGAGTTTGTTGGCTAATAATTGACCGAAAAACTACATGATTCATTTTAACGTTAGATAAGGATCGACCAACTTGAAAGAAAGTTATTGATGGATAATGCTAACTCTGGATAAGCGGAAAGTTACAAGTAGATGAGAATTTCTTCTTTTAATTCTCTTTCAAAGTGCAACTGTTTAAATTTACGTTGTGTTATAAGAAGTAGCGGTTATAACAGCCTATAAAAAGGCATCGTGCACTTTGTAATAAAAGTTCCCCGAATCACATATCAATCTGTCATTTTTATCATGGAACTTCATTTTCAATTTTACTGTCCATTTCTTCAATTTCCTGCATGTTTGCTGTTTTGTCAATGTCAAGCCCAAGTCCATTTGCAATGATATTGTCCACTTGAGGCTGAAGCCTGCACGGTTTTGTTTTTCGGGCTTTGCTTGGAAAAGATATCGTTACAAGTTAGAACATGTACCGTCTCATATATGGCATTACGCCTCATCATACCTATGTGATGTTCGATTCGATTCATTTCTATATTCTTTACCATCCTTGAGTCGAAGCTGCACCTTTTTCAGACCCTCTGCAGCTTCGACAATTACTCCCGCCCTTGTCAAACTGGGTTGTTATAGTCACACATTGAAGTAGATTCAATATAGTGAAAACCAAATTTCTCGCCTGAGATCTGCTGCCATCAACTTCAAGAACCTGCAAATTGAGTGTTTAAATCGTTCTAGATCTGTTAACTTCAAGATCCAAGATCAAGTTATTGTTCCACTATTGATCGCAGTCGTTTGTTTAACGCATAGGGACTGCTGTTGCATCAAAGCTTTCGATTCGTTTGAGTCGTGCGACAAAACAATCAAAGGCGGCACGTCTAGCATTTTTTTTGACCCAAGTAATTTGGCGTAACCAGCATCAAGCTATCCAAAGAAATATTCAGATAAGACAACATAAAATGGAAACCACATAGAGATACTTCATTTACATAGAATACTCATCCCACATAGATTTAACATAATTGATTGGGTGTTAGTAATTTATTTTGGACCACAAAAACCAAATAACAAATAAAAAATTATTGTTGGACCCAATTCTTCAAGAATTTGTGACTTATAATAAGGTGTTATTGTTACAATATCCCAAATATTGTAATTCTAGCAAAATCCTAGATTTAACCCTCTCGGTCATTCATCTTATTTTGTTGGAACAAGGCTCTATCTTCTCATAGAAGTCATCTCGTATTCCCCATTTATATCAACTTTAATTAAATTATTTTATCTTCTTTATTAATACTTTGTTTGTTTCAAAGAGAATGAATGATTTAAATATTATTTTCCAAAAAATGATGGCTTGTATTGCTCATACAAATGAATTAATAAAGAAAATTCATTATTCAAAAAATTAATTATTGTTGATCATAATTTTTTTTTTCTGTTGACTAGTTATTTCAAGGATATAAGCAATTATTTATAGAAAAATATTTTTTAAATTATTAACTTTCCGCAAAATAAACAGAGCTTGAGCGAAGTTCAATTTAATATGCAAAAAAGACAATCAAGACACTTAAGAGAAGTTTGCATCATTTTTCGAGTGTTGGTTGCATTCCTAGCAAAATATTTCTAATGTCGAGAAACGTCCAATCAGCTCAGCAAGATTACAATGATCTAAAAAAATGATATTGCATGAGTACATTCATGAACAACAAACTGACTTCTCACCTAATTCTGTTTTTTTAAATTGAAACCGCTACCTCAAACTCTTCGTTTGATCTATTAAGGTGATGACAACCGTTACCAACCGAAGAATAAAAAGAGGAGAGATACTTTCTGGAGGGCCAACAAGCCAATCCATGTGCTCTTCCCCTTCAATTGGCATAACATCACTACATTATAAAGGAAAGCTATCATCTGATGGGAATTTGTGTTGTGTCGACATGTTTGCTTCAATAAATATTGCATGTTCAATTGTTAGAATATTTAAATATCAAATCATGCATTTTTTTAGTTATTTAATTTTTTAAAATTTCAAAATAATTAGTAATAGTCTTGCAAAAAAATTTGTTGTATGAGTGCATGAGATTATGAGTTCAAATTTTTTTCAAAACCAAATGTGTAGCTTAGGCCAAAGTTCAGCCTACATGTGTTGGAATGCTAGAATTTATAAATATTTTAGCATAGTCTTTGGTCAAAGTCTAACTTGTACATGGAGAAGTATTAGAATATTTAAATATTAAATTACATATTTATCTAACAGTTTAAGTTTTTTTTCGAACAATTAATGATGGTCTTATAAAATTTTTCAAGTATCCTGAAGATTTCAGTTGTCATATTGATCAATTACTATTGGAGGATGCTTGGACTGATGTTCTTTATTACATTAGAAAATTTTAGATAGTCCCTAAGTGCTACTCGGATTTACGCAAATTCATTTACTGCTGCCAGGCTTGCAGACCCAAGCAACTCATTTCAATTTTTATTCGAAATGGAAATGCCCAGTGTGATTCAATCTACATAAAATTGCTCGGGCCGGACCTTTGCACAGCACATCACTGGGCCCCATGTTTGACTTCATCAAAGACTGCCTACAAAGTTTCAAATTTCTTTTTTGTTTCTCACACTCTGCGCCGTACATCTGCTCCCTTTATTTTTGTCTCTTTTCTCTTGCCTTCTTTTCTTCGGCTTCCTTTTCTTGAGATCCCCTAATTAAACACCAAAACAAAATTTCATGGATGACTCGGCCGGCCATTGCAAATTGACCTCGTTTATCATCGAACTTTGCGTGACGACATGTGAAAATCCAAGGCAATTTTTATAGAGAAAATTGTTCAAAAAATTCTTAATTTATTGAATGGTGGTCAATTCTATCGGAAACCTTTCGATTAAGTTAATTCACTCCTAAATCTTTTGGCAATTTGTCAATTTACTTCTACACATTTCAATTGGATTAATTTAATCCTAATCATTTTAATAGTTTGTTAATATAGTTTTAAATTTTTTGACAATTGCTAATTTACTTATTTTGGTCAATATTGACAAGAAATTGCAGACATAATGACATAGTTAGCCTCACCACCTATGTGGCACAATTGATATGCTAACGTGGACAATTTACGTAATTTTTTTAATTTTTTTTTTCGTTTTTTTCAAATAAAATTTCTAAACGCCTTTTATAAAACATTTCCTCAATCATTCATAGATAACTGAAACGTAATAAATGCTTGATCCAACATTTTATGTAGCAAACATGAGTTTACTTTTGAAATATGAGTTCAAAAATTTAGAAAAAGAGAGTACCACTCACTTGAGAAATTTAAAAACCGACTTAAGATGGTAACTTGAGTCGACACACTTGTATTTCTATTAATTAATTGAAAAATGATATAAAAAACTGAGTAATACACCACTCTAATGAACAACTCTATTAATTATGCTCAATTGTTGTTAACGA
Source organism: Corymbia citriodora subsp. variegata (assembly GCA_014858505.1). Classification (NCBI taxonomy): domain Eukaryota; kingdom Viridiplantae; phylum Streptophyta; class Magnoliopsida; order Myrtales; family Myrtaceae; genus Corymbia; species Corymbia citriodora. The sequence goes on from CM026414.1 coordinate 8,548,538, forward strand.
CACCTACTAGCCAATGAAGAAACTCATTTATAACAAATGTTCATCTTTCTCTGTCACATGTAACTCGAAAATGAAATTTCTGAAATTTGTTCCGATCAAATCGTACTTCAAAATCAATTTTCGTCAAACCCCACAACTTCACAATGTCTCCAGTCATCATTTCAATATATATATCTACAGCATGACAACTTCTTAATTGAACCTCACGATCCAAAATTGACATAACTTCATATTTATGACCTAACTTCGAACGTTACTCCGATTAAACAAATAATGGGCTTGATTACTTACCCGGCATTACAGTTTGGACTTGATTAAGCTTGTCAGGACCGTCGGATCGGCTACGAACGAAAATATTTCCCTTCTCTACTTTTCCTCTTTTCTTCTTCACAGAGGAGCGCTTTGTTCTTTCCTTGTTTTATCCGCTGATTTCAATGGCTTCATCTGTTGAAAAGGAATAAAATGGTTGGGCTTGGGCTTTTAGAGACATGGGCTGGGCTTCGAGCCCATCTATTACAATGCTCGTGTTGTCCGTTCCCTTTTATTTTTGGTTCGAATTGTAAATATCTATCAATGCAAAACCAATTAATGTGGGAGGACCAGCCGACTAGTATCTGTCATCAATGCAAGTAAACAGCAAACAGGTAAGCACTTGGGCAAAGAGTAAAAATCACGACTCTATCGATCGAAAACTGACCATCCAAGGTTTGCAAAAAGCTTTTAACATAGCTCAGCAAATGTTCTCTGCCATCACGCAACAGAGATTCAAACGCAATTCCAACAAAGGATGGGACGTCGGCAACATCTCTTTGAAAAGTGCAACTTCCAAGATCCAAGCAAGTGAAGCAGGGCAGCCACTAGCAGCTCTGATGAAGCCAAAAAAGGGTAGAAAACGCAATAGAAGAACAAATGATCTTCTGATTCATTATCCAGTTTGAATAGAACGTATATTCCATCACCGCAGCTCCATTTTATAATCCTATTGAAAGTTTGCGAATCTTCTAGGACTGGCAAGTCCATGAGAGCAATCCTAGGCGCATTTGGTTTCTGCATCTGATCAAATCCCATGCTGCATCCGTGTTGAACACCCTATCTGTCTTCTAAGTTTAAATCAGGAGACATGCAGCCTTGCCAGCACAAGGTGCAGCCGTGTATGTCATCCCGTTAAGTTGAGAGCTTGAGTTGTGTTAGAATTGCAAGTTCCCGTCTGATCAATCAGCTGTCTGCGTGCTTTCAAAGTCACTTTCCTTTAGGTAAATCAGCCATTACCTCATGATATCAGCTTTCTACTTCTTTTGGAAATCAACAGTCACCAACCTAAGTAGAGTCCTCTAAATATGGCAGCTTATTCGACACACTTTGTTTGACAATAATCAATGTAGCATCCCGGGATTTTGCTAAGAACAACAATCACCGGTGAAGCAATGAGGCTGTGATCGAATCTCCGCGTGGGACCCGTATTCAAACAATCCCATGCTGTTTTCCTTTTCTATAGGTTTATCCTACATCGTACTGTCTCCAATTTCTAAAATTCACAGAATCAGATTCCAGTGTGGGTGCATATGATGTCTTGAATAGTCTATACAAATGTCAAAGTAAAGAGGGCTAGCAGGGCAAAAAGCGAATTTAACTTGGACATATCAGAAATTTTCAATATAGAGCCTATGTATAGTTAAGTGAATTCAGACATACTCAACTTTTTCCCTTAATAAAAACTCGTGATCTATAAATCCACACGCATTGAGTAATAACAATTATATATATGCGTAGACTTGCACTTGCACTGTTAGTATTAAGTAAGATGTAAGATGACACATGGGGATTTGAATCCTTCACCTAATGGACAACAGGATGAACATGAAATTTCTATGTCGAGTTCCAAGTAGGGTCAGACAAAATTTTCATGCTCGAAATGGTGAGGCTGGGCTCAGAGATATGCCCTAAGTGGCCATGCCCAAGCCCACTCATAACCTACAAGAAGTATAAATTGGAGCCTATCCGGTCACATTCACATTTAGTCGGGCTTGATGGGCTAGAAGTTGTTTCAGCCGAGGCAGCTTCAATAGCTGTTTTTGACAGGATCTCCAGCACTAATCATGTAGACTCAATATTCAGTAAGTCATAACATGATCCCCGGCCAACAGAAGTTGGTCGCAAGACTGACAACTTCATCGGCCGAATTCAACAACCCACTCAATGCGCGATGATAATCAGTGATTACTTGCCTCCTCACGTAAAAATCCACTGCTTCGATTCCGAATCCGGGAGCTCACAGTAGACTATTTTTTTTTACCTTATAAGTCTATATTGACGAGTCTTCTTTCAAAACTGGTTGCAGGTAATCATCGAGAAAATAATGTTGTTAGATTCATAAATTATAGAAGGACAACAAGTGCATAATTTTGCAGATTATCTCTTCGGTTAATTTTGGATATGGCCAGTGAACTACCTTAATATATTTTTTGGGTCATCTTTGATGTTGTGGGGGTAAGCTAGGACAAGCTCACCATGACCATTCACCCTTTAAAAAAAAAAGGATTAGAGTGCCTTTGGTTCAGCTATCCTATGGGACTTTCGGCCTCCAAAACTCTATGAAAAAATGTTGGACTATTCAATAACCATTTTGAAAAAGCTTTCAAGTGAAAGCCAACATTGGGAAGGCTGAATGTCTAATGCAAGTGATTTCAGCATTTGACAAATGCTGAAAATAATTATTTTTTCAAAACTACCCTTATCATTTCTTCAAATATCCGATTGCCCCTTGTTATGTGTTTTTTTTTTTTTTTAAAGGGGACAAAACCCTTCACTAGACCAATGAAGGGCTAAAGTCATCGGCAGCCATCGGTTGAGGTCGTCTAGGGTCAGTCACGATGCCTAGGCGGTGGTCGCTTGGGTCGTATGACCATCACCAGTGTCCTTACGTGACCCTTGAGGGAGGTCGCCCAACCTCAGGCGACCTCAACTAACAATCGTTGATGCTAGATCTGGCTCGTAGGCAATCGTAGCCCTTCGTCGAACCAGCAAAAGATTTTGTCCCTTTTTTATTAAGAAAAAAGACCCAAAGCCCATTGTAAAAGTTTTTTTTTTAACCAAACATAACTTGAACTCAAAGTCCATTTGCAAATTTTTTTTATTAATCACAATTTGCATTTTCCCAAATAACTTTAGTTTTAGCATTTGCATTACACTTAAAACTCATTTGCAAAACTGAACTAAATGCACCATTAATCTTGTTGGTTGTTGTTAGGCATATTATTATAACATCAACATTTGATGAGACTCCAAATTTAATTAAGGAGTTGGCTTGCAAAATATACTGTACCTTAGTTAATTTAATCAATAGCCAATTTCTCGATCATTACCTACAAGCAATTTTCAAAGGCAATGCTAATTATTGTAAGTTAGGGGAAAGATTCCTATTGGGTTACTTTTTTTTTTTGTCGGAAATTCTTCATTGATAGCTACTAAGATGGTGGATTATAGGTAGTGTTGAAGTCTAAACATAAAATAAGAGAAATGTTTTGCGAGGGCTTAGAGACCTAATTACTAGGAAGAAACCCAGCACTATGGGCTTTTGCAATCCAATCCGCGGCCCGATTTGTTTGACATGGTTTAAACAGCAAATAAACATCTCCCATCTGGTCCATAAGCTGTCTATAGTAAAGCACAAGAAGTAGGGAGGCTTAGGGAACTTCGGTTCAGCCCAAGATGAATTCCACAGTTGACAAACAATTGCTGGATAAGTACACAAGCATATAAGTTCATGAGGACTGAACTGTACTTCTCAGTTCAGTTCGCAACTCCTTCAACCATAGCAAACCCTATCGAATAGCTAGGGTTTCGCCTACACAAGCTGATGGGGAATGAATTTTCTATGCGAAATCAGTGACGCAACCCCATCAGCTCCTCTGCAGGTTCCGGCAATCAAGCTCTCCAATTCCTCTCCTGGCCATGAGCACTCGACGTTTAGCTTGAAGGAGCCAGGAGCTGGAGATGACCAACTGTTCTGTTTGGAGGTAAGATCAATCGCTCTCTCTTCCTTTCGTTGATACCATTTTTCATATAACTAGTGTGAGAGAATAGCTTCACTGATAATTTGAGTCCGATTTGGTTTTTGTCCTTGAAAAATCAGAGAGTTGCGGGCCTTCCATATGAGCTAGAGGATATTTGCGAAGATCGCCTGTCCTTGCATCGAAATCCCAGATTGAAGGTAGTCGCAAACCCATTTATCCATTCGTGTTATTTTGGGAATTGATGGTAGATTGGACATGTAGGCTCAGGTATGATTTTTCTTCAGTATAAGTTAGTTTTTGTAGGAAGACCTTTGTTGCATAGACTCCACATGAACTGCTTGATTTTGGGGTAAGTCTGTAGATTCTAGATTTTTGTCCATAAGCATTTCAGAACTTGGTATGAAGGGGATGCTTGGGAAGCTATGATTATTGTGTTAGCTGCTTTCAATTTGTGATACCCATTCTTCACTTTGTAATTCCTTGAGTTATGTCCTGTCCAAATGAGTTGGTCGGGTTTGGGGAGGATGCTTAAGGGAGTTGCCCTAATTTCTTGTATAATGTTGCTGTCAAAGAGATCATTTAGGAGTTGAGTGTTCCATTCGCGCACAATTAGGTCAATAATCTTAGCCACCAACTTGGGGTCATTATGATTTGCTGGTCCTCCAATCTTGCTTGACATTAGCCAACGATCTTCTCATAAATTAATAGTTTTTCCATCCCCCACCTCCCATTTCATATCTGGTTCTAGAACATCTCTACCCATTAGGATACTTTGCCAACCCCAAGATGATCTAGCCCTCTTAGTTACAGTCCATAGGTTACCATTAGGGAAGTAGAGAGCTTTAAAAATCATGCTCCATAAGGCTTCTAGAGCTTGACTTAGTCTTCAAGTTTATTTCCTCAACATAGCTCTATTGAATTCCACTAGGTCTTTAAACTCTAATCCTCCATTCTCCTTCCTTGCCTTTAGGGTATCCCAACTCTTCCAATGGATGCCTTTTTGTTTTGCATTCCTCTTCCACCAGAAAGCTGAGATTTTCTTTTCAATTGCTTTGCATATAGATATAGGAATTTTGAAGATATTCATGGCATATTGGGGTAATGCTTGGACAACCATTTTAATCAGCACCCCTTACTCGCCTTCGAAATTAATTACCCTTTCCATTCCTCCAAATTTCTATCAACCCTTGCTAAAATTCAAGCAGATATTTATTTTTTTGTTTGGCCCTAATCAGATGGTATACTTAAGTATTTCCCAATTTTTTCCAATATAGGAACTCTTAGTTCTTATGCGTCAGAATTCCTCCTTACTACAGCTTCCATGCTTGGCCTCCATAATAATTTCAAAACGTCCTCGAAATCTTGAGTAGGATAATAGATTCAGGCAAAGGGAATTTTTTTTTTTAATCTAAACACAAACTTTAGCATAATCCATACTCAATCCCATAATTGTATCTCTTACTAGATCACTAGCAATATCCACAATGAAACATACCCTTAGCACATAAAAAGATCAATGCATTATAACCTAACACACAATCTTACCATGTCCCATAAAATTTATTAAAACATATTATAACTTAAGCTCTAATACTAAGAAATTTAACACACTCCAAATCCTATAAGGATAGAGATAATGGCACGACTGTCCTTTTGCCCGGAGAATGCAGCCTCAAACCACCCAACAACCAACTCCCAAAAGTTCCCATTAATAGCGCTCTCATACTACCGCCACTAATTGAGGAACCTAAAAAGCACGAAGGGTGAATGAAGTGAGCAATCATAGCTTAGTGAGTAGTACCTATCTCATAAATAGATCAAATCTCTGTGTTACACATTTAAAACTCAAAGGGAAGATTCATTTATGTTAATCTAATATATTTTAATTTGCAAAAAAAGTTATGTCAATAGTAGAATTTCCCTATTCATCTATAATGTCAAAACAAGTTTCACTAGTTTGGTTTAATAAGCGAACTTATCATTTTTCATGTCAATAGCTCAACCCATTAATCAAACTCATATAACATATCAATAGTATATTCCACCGATGAATCTCATAGCACATCACATCTCAAGGCCCTAGAAATGACTTCAACAAGACCATGTCATTGTGTATCATTTAGCTCTTGAGTAATATAAGGCCCTAGAAGTGACTCCTATGAAGTTATGTTATCGTGTAACACTTAGTCATTTTTCAACATATATCACATATAAAATGGTATAAGGCTCTAAAGGTGACTCTTACAGAGTTATGTTATTGTGTTGTACTTAGTCATTTACTAGTCTATATCACAATTGACTTCATAAATCAAAGCATAACTTTTTACTACACCTTTCATATTACATTTCTCAAACCCACTTTCTCAAGTGAATAAAAAGTAGTAAATACCCAAAATCCCTCATCGAGTTCACATTCATATTGAGCATAATCACCATTCTCCAATACTAAAAATCCAATCTAGAATTCAATATCATAAGCCAAGCAAATAGCTTTTTGCAACATAGCTATTCGCCATTTCTCAAATCCTTCATCGACATTTCCATAGACTTTAACTTAAAATATTTCGCAACTCATTTCATCAAATAAAATACATCTCACAAAGTGTTTCTCAAACCATGCCGAAATCCATTTTATAACCACATAATATTTCAAAGAAACTTTCACTAAACATTTCTCAGACAACACACAATAATTAGTCCAAACAATTTTCAAAACATACTTTGCCATTTCCATTAGACAAAAATATAGTAAATGTTTTATCCAGTTTATATAAATCCAATATGCCTTGAGTATCACTTTATTCATTTTGAAAGGAACATCAAACCATATAGTGCTTATTTAACTCATAATATATATTATCCTATCATTTTCAAGATATGAGTTTTACAAAATCTAAAAAGAGATAGTACCACTCACCTTGTCGCTTATCACCAAATAAAACGGTACTCATATCGTCAAATTCTCAGCCCTAACAAATAATCTAGAAATAATATTAAAATCAAATAAAATTCTAACTCAATTATGAGTCAACTACTCTATGCCTTAATGCTAGTAAAATAACCCCTATGAGCTAACAAATCACATATTTGAAGTGATTATTCAAAACCACTAACAACACAGAGCTTGAGTACGAAATTTGGTTGTACCAAAACTCTCTCATCCAAACCCTGTTCCAAGTGATCTTACGATCAAAATGAAGATCATTTTTAGCACTAGAAGACCCACAACTTGGACAACCTAAACTTGAGTCGAAATTGATGAAATAAGGCCTCAAAGTGGCTAGGTGCATACTATTCATCACGAGTAGAAAAGTTTGAAATTCTATTTCAGACAAATTACAAGCTCTAATCCAGTTCCATAAAATCCTACGGCTTCATGACACCTTAAACTATCATCCACTATTCATATATGTGGCTCAATGACTCAAAAATCGGATTTCACTGCTCAACGACTCAAAAATCGGACTTCGCGGCTCAATTTTCGCAATAGTCTGAATTTGAACCCTAAATCGGAAAATACTTTAATTGGACAAACGAGAGGCACAAGTACTCACCGGGCATCACGATACATAATTGAGTTGGCATGGCGAGGCGTCCATGGTAAGGACATGCAAAACCCCTTTTTTTTCCTCTCTTTTCTTCTTATTATTTCCTCCTTTCTCCATGTGCTTGCTCTTGACCTCATAAAAGAACTGAGGTTTGCACTGCTCACTTTTTCCTTTCTATTGTTAACCTAGTCTTCTTTCTATTTTGTTTTTTTTTTTCCAACTCTTTGACCTTTGACTAGTCAAACCATAATATTACAATTATTATCCATATTGACTGTTTCCGTCCATTGTTTGCTCACTTATGCATGTTGGCTCTAACAATACAACCTATAGAGAGAGAAAAGGTGGTTTTAAAATTATAAATAAATTTTCATACAGAAGATAATAAATAATAATCTAACAGTGATTAGTAGCAGATTTAAACATGACAACAAGGACATAGAGAAGATTACACTAAGACTTATAAATGTTTGATTTTATCCCCAAGCCTACATCCTCTTTCTAAAGAACTTTTAGATCGACAAATGTACAATATTATCAAAAGGAGAGAATGATGAACAACATTAGTATTTCTTTATTTTTCCATCCAATCTTTTTGCGCTTCTTTTGATCCTTTTTACATAAACATATCCAATCCATCATTACAATGAAGACTCATTTGCTAAGAGGGTTTCTCATTGATTATAATATTTTTTGAGAAGTGAACGAGTGATTGTAGTAGTGCTTGTAATTAGGTGGTATAATACAATAGCTTCTGGTAGAAGCAACAAGCTCTATGGCGAAAGAACTTATTAATATGGAATGTTAAATGCAGGTTTGATCTAAGTCAAATCACTATAAAGATTTGTGTGCGTCATTTTCTATCTCTCTACTTATTTCTTTAATTGTCTGATAGAAGCAATTCAATTGATATTATTAGATTATTCTTGCATATATTAAATTGTTCCTTCTTATATTAAACTTGATTTTAATAATTGCGCAAAAAAAATTATCAAGTTTTTTAAAATAACCTATTCACCCTCCCTAGGTTACATATTTAGCCATAACATGTAGCACAACTCTTATCTAGTGTCTTGTTCCTTTTCAACGACTACTAATATCCTTCTCTCAATGTTGATCCTCAACATTTTTTTATCTTATCCAATGGTGATTTTAACAAATGACCAGCTTCTTGCCACAATGACAACCTCTTATCCCAATGACCAGCCTCTTACCACAATGACACCCTCCCATGCAATGATTGCCTCATGCCTATAGTATGCACATTAACCACGACAACACATAACAACCACATGTGCAACCACGTCAACATCCATCAATTCTCTCTTCAGCACACTAAACTGTTTTGGTGATCTTTTAGACATTTTGTATTTGGTTCTTTCATCCAAACTTAGATTGACTTCTTTTATGTCACCTTTAGTTTGAGAGAGATTATTAGACATATTTAGGATATTCCTCTTGATTTAGCATATCTCCCTTCTAGGAAATTCTCCATATTTCCTTTTGATTGTGCATATCCTAAACTGATATGTTATTGCATATAGTCATATAATAAATCCTATAAATATGCTCATGTACTCTTTATTAGAGCATACAGAAATACACAAATTTTATACAATTCTATCTTCTTTATTATTTCTTTATCTGTCTATTCAATAAATTAACTTCTTCCGCTACACCTCTCAAGAATTGAACCCCATTGTCTAGGAAGTCTGTGGCCTTGCCAAATAGGTAGTTCAATGCAAATTTGCCATGCTTTATTTTGCATTTGTTGAAGTTTGGTATCCCCTAACATAATGCTTCCACAAGCTGGGGCTTAGTGTGGAAATTGTCAAGCTTATGATATCAAGTCATTTCATCATTTTATGGCCATTTGCTCCTAATACACACATGCTTAGCAAATCAAATATTCTTACACTCTGCCTTTACTAATATTGTCTTGAATTTGTTTTTTTGGTCGGAGTCTAGATTAAGTTATAAATGACCATTATTGATGCCTTTCACTATGATTGCATGCTACTAAATTTGCTTAGTTTGTTTAAACTCTGACTATTTTTACTTAATTGTTGTTTAATATCTCAAAGTAAATGATAGGAAACTTAATTGATTTCCAATCCCCTCTTGTTTTATATTTTGGAAGCTTCTCGGAAACTTCTTATATGTTTCTAATCAAAATTCTTGTTGTTAGGAAAATCCCTTATAATGTTTTGAAGATGACAAAATAAATCAAAAGTTACTAACGTATACTTGCTAGTGGCAGAAGGAAAAACATAAAGTGTCTTTGAGTCTAACCGTGCCAGACGTAGAACTTCAATCTGGTAGATTCGAAGAGACTTAGCTTCTGAGTCTGTTCGTACCAGACGAAAGACTCGAAGAGATGTAGTTTTTGAGTCTGTCCGTACCAGATGGAAGACTTGAAGAGACGCAGATTCTGAGTCTGTCCGTACTAGATGGAAAACTTAAGTAGACTCAGAACATAAGTCTGTCAAACTCATAATGAAATTACAAGATAAGATCTCCAATGGTCAAGTATTTTACTTACTTTATTTATATTGATTTTGTTGTATCAAACTGATTGGCAAGATCAATCAACGGACAACTTCCAAAGAAGAATGGAACACTTATGGAAGCCCGGATTCTGATTGTATAGGCGAACATAATCCAAGGGTATCCAATCTACCTCCAACAGTCAAAAAGATTTACCTTATAAAGTTTATCCAGGAAAGAGAAGACGAAACTCTCAAGGAAAGAGCCAACGGTCGAGTGTGACTTGAAGAGTATATAAGGATAGGATGAGACCTAGGAGACTACAGAGGATAAATATATTCCAAGGCTGATTCAATTCTTCATTAGTTGTTTGAAAAAGTACGTAATTGAGTGATCCTAGTGAATTATCAAGAAGAGTGACTCTGTGAGACTCATCATCACCGAGTGCTAACACTCAAGAGTGTGTAATCACCTTTGATCATATAGTGAAATCCAGCCTATTGGCTGATCGCTTGGAGAGTGAACGTAGGCTTGTTTAAAGCCGAACCACTATAAATTGTATTTGCAATCTTCTCTACTCTCTCTATTTAATTTCTGTTTGTAGATTGCAAAAGGTTGTTATTGCTTGCGCATAAAATTCCTCTACACTTATTCACCCTCCCTCTAGGTGTTAATATTAGTTTATAACAATTGGTATCAGAGCCCTGTGCTCAGTGTTTTGAAGTGTTTATTACTTCAGAGTCCTCTACACCTATTCACCCTCCCTCTAGGTGTTAATATTAGTTTATAACAATTGGTATAAGAGCCCTGTGCTCAGTGTTTTGAAGTGTTTATTACTTCAGAGTTAAAGATCCTCTATGGCTAGTATTCTTGCACCAGGTCTAATTGAGGGACAGAGCAACACTCGACCACCTTACTTTGATGGAAAAGAGTACAACATATGGAAGAACAAAATGAAAGCTTTTCTCAGATCAAAGAATCCACAAGAATGGGATGTAGTCGAGAAAGGAGTTAATCCTAGCACTGAAGCCAGAAAAACCGCATCAAAAGATGATGGAAAAGCAACAGAAGGCATCAACTACCATTTCAAAAGAAGAGTTGACGAAAAGAGAAACTTTAGACGCTAAGGCCATCTACTCTCTTTATTGCGCACTATCTCCTAATGAGTATAACTGAATTTTCTTTTGTGAAACAACGAAGGGGGTATGGGATAGGCTGCATGTTACCTATGAAGGGACCGATCGTGTAAAAGAGACCAAAATAAATATTTTACTTAGTCAATATGAATCATTCAAAAGGAAATAGGGAGAGTCCATAGGAGACATGTTCAGTCCATTTACAGAAATTGTAAATGGACTAGCATATCAAGGTCAACGTGTTCCTGGACCAATGAAAGTCAACAAGCTTCTAAGAGGATTGTCAAAAGAGTGGAACAATGTGAAGACCTCCATTAGAGAAACTCTGCGAATCTCACCTCTAACGGTCGATGAGCTTGTTAGTACCCTGCAGTCCTATGAAGTAGAACAAATGAACGAGGAAGTGGAATCTAGAGGTAAGAAATCCATTACTCTTAAGTCTAATATTAGTTATGATGATACAGACTCTGAGGACGAGTTGGACGACGAAGAACTTGAACTACTAATTAAAAAGGTAAAGAAGTTGAACAAGAAAGGCAGAAGATTCAACACCAAGAAACAAAACAGACAGTCTGGACAACGAAGAACAGAGAATGAGGAGGAATATGTCAAAAATGTTATCTGTTTCAAATGCAAAAAGAAGGGTCACATAAAACAAAATTGTCCCAAGCTCCAAAAAACAAAGGGAAATATGAAAAATATAAGAATTCCTTGAAAGTAGAATTATGGAGTGACACTGAGGTTGAGGATAGTGAAGATGAATATAGCAATATCTGTCTAATGGCACATTCAGACTCAGACTCTGGAACAGATTCAGAATCAAACTCAGATTTAGACAGAGAAATTGAGGTTAGTCATTCAAATATCCCTATTGAAATTTCAAATTATATAAATGAGCTTAGTTCAAATCTAAAATCCACTCTGAAAAGAATCTCTGGATTGAAAAAGGAAAATTTCAAGTTGAGTCAAAAGGATTTTCTCTGAAAGGAAAGTTTGATGATCTGAAAGATGAATTTTTGGAAACTAAGGAAAATCGAGATCTTTTACTAAAAGAGAATGAATCTCTCAAGAAGGAACTTTTAGAAAGAAAGGAAAATCGAGATTTTTTACAGAATGAGAATGATTCTCTCAAAAATGAATTTTTAGATATTACTACAAAATTTTCTAGAGGATCAAAAACTTTACAGCACATACTTTCCATTCAGATTCCCTATTACAACAAGTCAGGACTTGGATGTAGTAAAGGAAGTGATTCTTTAATAGATTTTCCAAAAGAAAAGAAAGAATTAGACAAAGACCTCCTCAACAGACTTACAAAAACTTTTTTAAAAAGAATTTTGTAAAACTTGTTAGACGACAAAATCTCAAATGTTCTAACTGTGGTGAAAAGGAACATTTTGAGAGTAAGTGTCCTAAAATCTGGAGGCCTGTTCAGAGAACTTGGATTAACAAAGCATACACCACTAACTCTCAAGGACCCAAGAAAGTCTGGGTACCAAAGAAAACTTAAGTATGTGTTTTGATTGCAGGCAAAGGAGAAAGAGAATTTGGTAAAAAATATATATTTTTAAATTCTCAATTTGTTTTGCGTGCATGTTTTCTATATTTTCATTATACTTGATATTCGATATATCACTTTTATGCCTCAATAGATTCAGAATTTGTGATGAATATATTCTATAATTGATTATATTGAAAGAAGAATCGTGTGCTATATTTTTGGTAGTTTCGTGAGTTGAAATTTGATACGTGTAATTGATTTGATATCTTGCATAGAGATAATCATGATTATTTGATCAGATTTTATGCTCTCTTATTCTGTTATATTTTTGCAAAGCAAAAATTTGTCTCACGAGATATTATTCAAGATAGGAAAGCATTATTGAGTTTTTATGAAAATTTCCTATTTGTAGTCTAACGTGAAAGAAGGATCCAAAGTCATGGATACTAAAAGCAAAAGAAGTTGCTGCAGGAAATTTTACTAAAGAAGAATGATTGCAAATTTATGCAAATCATTAAGCAATCAAAAGAATATTTTAAGCGATGATTGACGATGATCTTTTTTAAATCAATGGTATATTTTAAATATATACCTTGGGTAAGGAAATAAAATATTCCATCTTTGTCATCCTACCTTCCAAAATTATACACAAATTTTTATGATTCTAGATGATTTTTATGACTCGCGTGTAATATATATTGCAAAAATTCTCTTATCAGATATTGCACATTTTTATTACTTGATTTAGCACGTGATAAAAATATCTACTTTCATTTTGCATATTGTATCAATAATATCTTTTTGAAATTTATGCTTAGAGAAATCCCTTTAATCTTGGAAGATATTGTTGTATTTTGGGATTCACTTGCTATAATCTTAGAAGATATTTTATATCAAGCAAGTTTAATCAGCAAATTGAAAGAAGGTATGTGCGTGATATTTTTTTTTCTTTGTAAAGATTACTATCTATTTTACAAAGATTTACAGGTGGCAAAATATATTTCCATATGAGGTTGGGAAAGCTTGATCCGAAATTATGGAGATTTTTTTAAGGCTCAAAAAATTCTATTCATTGCACAAAATTTTCAGAAATTATTGAGTAGGCCACTAATGTGTCATATGTAAGGTTGAATAGCTTCGAATTGAAATTTTTTTTATTGTCATATATGTTATTCAATTTATTTCGCAAGAAAGGGCATTATATATTACGTGAAATATTATAACAATGCATTTGTGTAGAAAGTTTGTTAAGTTTATGCAAATTAAATTTGAGGTGAGCTTGATTGAAGAAAACAAACTTCTACCTCAAACTTCAAAAGCAAATGAATGCTGCAAATGTTCCTACTACAAAAGAAATAAGGGACAACATTCTATTCAACGTGCACAAGCTGCGATAAGTATTATCGCAAATATTGTCATGAGGACAAGGGGAGAAAGTGAATATAAAAAGAAATGGAGAATCATGATCATTTCGAAAAGGCAACAAATTGAGGGGGAGCATTGATCAAGTATGGCTGATTTTTTGAATTGATCTTGATCCTAATTACTATGAAAAGAAAAGGTGAATTGTGTTCTACATAATTTGATAAGTATATCATCCATTTCTTTCCTTGGCAGATTTTTGTTGATATATATGAGCTATATTGAATATTCTTTTTGTTCGTATCAACATAATATTTTTAAAGTTTGTGTTTCATGTCTCATATATTTCTAGAGATATTATGTGAATTATATTATCCACGTGACACCATTTTTTATTGTTATCGCTTTTTGATTATGTCAAAAAGGGGGAGAGAATATGTATATGCATATGTGCTAATTGGTTTATATTATTTAGTGCATAATATTGAGCTGCAATTATTTCTATATATTATTTTGCTTAATTTATCAACTATCTTCTATTTTATAATCTCCTATTTTGAATGACATTCATTAAATATATAAAATTTTGGATATTGCATTATGTGCTTACGATGCTTTGATTTATCAATATATTTAAAAGCATAATTGCACATTGCATATTCAAAGGTTGTTTTGTCATCATAAAAAAGGGAGAGATTGTTAGGAAAATCCCTTATAATGTTTTGAAGATGACAAAATAAATCAAAGACTACTAACGTATGCTTCTGAGTCTGCTAGTGGCAGAAGGAAAAGCATAAAGTATCTTTGAGTCTGATCGTGCCAAACACAGAATTTCAGTCTGGCAGATCCGAAGAGACGTAGCTTCTGAGTTTGTCCGTACCGGACGGAAAACTTGAAGAGATGTAGTTTCTGAGTCTGTTTGTACCAGACGAAAGACTTGAAGAGATGTGGATTCCGAGTTTGTCTGTACCAGACAGAAAACATAAGTAGACTCAAAACATAAATCTATCAGACTCAGAATGAAATTACATGATAAGATCACCAATGATCAATTATTTCACTTACTTTATTTATATTGATTCTGTTGTATCAAACTGATTGGCAAGATCAATCAACAGACAACTTCCAAAGAAGAATGGAATATTTATGGAAGCCCAGATTCTAATTGTATGGGCGAACATAATTCAAGGGGATCCAATCTACCTCCAACGGTTAAAAAGATTTGCCTTATAAAGTCTGTCCAAGAAAGGGAAGACGAAACTCTCAAGGAAAGAGCCAATGATCGAGTGTGGCTTGGAGAGTATATAAGGATAGGATGAGACCTAGGAGACTACAGAGGATAAATATATTCCAAGGCTGATTCAATTCTTCATTAGTTTGAAAAAGTGCGTAATTGATTGATCCTAGTGAATTACCAAGAAGAGTGACTCTGTAAGACTCATCATCACCGAGTGCTAACACTCAAGAGTGTGTAATCACCTTTGATCATATAGTGAAATCCAGCCTATTAGCTGATCGCCTAGAGAGTGGACGTAGGCTTGTCTAAAGCCGAACCACTATAAATTGTGTTTGCAATCTTCTCCACTCTCTCTATTTAATTTCTGTTTGTAGATTGCAAAAAATTGTTATTGCTTGTGCATAAAATTCCTCTACACCTATTCACCCCCCCTCTAGGTGTTAATACTAGTTTACAACACTTGTTTACCATGCAAGTTCACTATAAGTGCTAAACATATTTCATATTAATTTTAATGAGTGAAATTTTCCTCAGTGGTATTGTCTAGCTATTAATTTCAAATAACTGTTTTCGGTGAAAGTTACTGAACATTTGCAAGCTTTCTAAAACTTGCTTCATTAAGTAAAAGAATAGGTCAGGGGTTTACGGTAATGAAGCCACTTAACTTCATTTAGAACTTTATAGTGGACAAGAGTTTTGAATTATCACCTTTGCAAAAGCTCAAGCAAGAAGTAGTGAGTGGTATTCACCTATCATTTTTTGTGCAACTTCTTGTTGGAGTTAGCATTGTCATCAAGGCGCAAGAAGATCAAGTGACTTATTACTGAGAAATTGGTAATGTCCATTATTGTTGAGAACAGTGACATTAGCTTTAGAAATAGAGGGGCATCAACAAAGATCTTAAAAGTATTAAATTGATGGCACCCTTCTAGGTAAGTTCAAAAAATTGGCATGGGCTGTCATGTGGGGTTGAATTGAATAATGAGAGGCAGTAAAAGCTCCTCCACTGAGCTCTATTATACGTAGAGATCTGAAGGGACTTAGGGTACATTTGGTTTAGCTTTATAAAGGAGCTTTGAGTGTAATGCAAATACTGAAAGTCCAAAGTTACTTGTGAAAATGCAAATTGTGTTTAGTAAAACTTCTTTATAAATGGGCTTTGAGTTAAATGTGTATTTAGCAAAAACACTTTTGCAATGGGCTTTGAAATATATATATACATATACTTTTTTTTTTTGTGAAACATGAACTAAACCCTTCGTCGGTTAGGTGATGGGCTACAGCTACCGGTGAGCCAAATTTGACGTTGGCGACCGTCGGTTGAAGTTGCTCGACCTCGAGGGACCTCTAGTGAGGTTTGCATGACCTAGCCGAGGGCCACTAGAGGTCGCATGATCTTGAGTGCTGGTTGTGTGACTCTTGTGGGACCCAGGTGAGGGTCGCCTGAGGCGGTGAGACCCAATCAATGGTCACTTGGGTCGTGCGGTGCCTTGGTCGAGCAATTCTCACCAAGGGTTGCCCAAGGTCGTGCAACCTCTGGTGGTCCTCGGCTAGGTCACATGACCCTTGTCGGAGGTTACTCGACCTCGTGTGAGCTCAACTGACGGTCGCTAGTGCTAGATCTAGCTCACCAGCACTCATAGCCCTTCATTGGTCTAGCAAAGGGTTGTCTCTTTTTTTAATAAAAAAAATCTAATCAAGGGAAAAATCGAAAATATGAGGAATTCTTGAGGATAGTTTTGGAAGGGAAAAATTAATTTGAACATTCAACCAAATGTTGAAAGCCCAAAGCTAGTTCTTACTAGCATTGAGCTTTTAGCATTTCCAAGGCTAGCTTTTAGATGAAAGCCACTTTGAAATTGTTACCAAATGGTTCAACATTTCTCCGAAACCCTTTGGAAGTGCTAAACCAAACATACCCTTACTAGTTGATTTGAAATCCTCAGTCTGAATCACTGTGGAAAATTTGACAAAAGAAAAAAAATCATTGTGGAAAGAGCTGCTCTCGAAGTCTACTTCATTTGTAATTGATCCTTACTATTTATTAGGCACTTAGCATTAGGAGATTGCATATTGTTACTACTTTGTTTCTACAAGAAAAGGTGGAAATTTGTGCAGTAATTCTATGAATTGTGTAGCGGATAGGATAGGGAAGGGCACAAATGATAACATTTCTAAAAGAGAAATAGATTTTTTGATTTTTATTTCTGGATGAGTTTTAGAGCCAAAAAACACATTTGATAATGACAAAAAATTTCTATTCTTGGAATAGAAATTCGTTTGATAATAAAAAAAAATTTACATTCCCAAGTGGCGGCAGTAATGGGAAGAGTAGCAGCGGGCGGCGACTGACGACTGACAGTGACTAATGACCGATGGCGATCGGCGATCGGTGGCGGCAGCGGCGATTGGTGGCGGCGATTGGTGGCGGCGATCAGTGGCGGCGATCAGTGGCGGCGGTGGCAACGACCGATGGCGGCTAGCGGTGGGCGGGGGTGTTGTGGTGGTGAGTGGCAGATGGCAAGAAACTCTTTCAGGTGAGAGAGAAACAATTTCTGATTTCCTATTCTAGAAATAGAAAAGTAAATTTTTTTTTCTGATCTCTATTCCAAACCTATTTTTGGAATAGAAATTTGTTCCAGAAATAAAAATATAAATTTTTTTACCAAACGGATTTCTATTCCAGAAATAGGTCTGGAATAGAAATCTATTTCAGAAATAGAAATGGAATGGTTACCATACATGCAAGTAAACATGCTGTCGAATTCCCGCTTCAAATGTGAATTCCAATTGTGTCAGCTTGAGGCAGCCATTATCAGCTCTTTCAGTTTAGTTGCTTTAGACTGTCGAGTAGGCCTTCCTTGTTTTTTACCTTGTTGAGTAGAACCTCGTCTTTTGGTTACTTCAAATTGGACCTTGAATGTGGTTTTTCTTTTCAAGTAGCTCCCCAGCTGTGAATGTTGACTACATTCCTTGTCTGGCACCACTCTCGATGCGCCTGCTTTTCTGTTGACTAGGCTTTCCCTTGCTCCAAGCACTGTCTTCTCGTAAAGGGGCGTTGTGTGCAGAGTACTACAGAACAACGATCATTATTGGAAGGTTTAAAAAAAAATTATTGCAAGCTTCTACTCGCCACTAAATATTTTTCTGCCTGTTGAATGAATTTAGTAAACCCTCCTCTTTTACTATATCAATTAAATTTTGGACTTGGATGAAATTTTTGAGTGTTAATAAGATTGAAAGAGCTGATAATTCTTTCAAAACAGACAATTTCCTTGTTAAGTAAGTTTAACAAATGTCTTAGGGTAGAAGTGATTTGAGACATGGTACCTTCCAATGTGGCAAAAATAATTTAAGACAACACATGAATAGGCACCAAGCATTGGAGAGTCAAATTCAAAGTTCACTCTATAGGATTATCTAGCATGAGGAGCAGGCAGATGATGGTAGCTACGACTGAAAAAATAAGAACATTTTTATAATGTATCTCCAGACATTACTCACTTATTTTGATTACTCCTAAATGTTGTTTACAGACACACTCGCAGTCACAGCTACCCGATGATACATTCACATCAACTGGCAATGTGCTCTTGCCTAGCGAGATCTCTTTCTGTATTGCCTAAGTCACAAACATTTCGAAGACTCATGGTTACTCACTCATGTAGTACATTCACTTCCAACATGGTGGGTAATGATTTACTGCTCATGCTCGTGCTTGGAACATGCACTGATCTGATCTCTCTGCAATGATCTGTCTGCAGTGATCTCTCGATTAACTGGACATCCCAACCCCCGTCTTTCCAGTAGCCATAATGTACTTGTGGAACATGCATGCCTTTCTGATAGTCATCATTTTGTCCACCTTGCACAAGCTTCTTAATGAGCTCATCTGGCATATCAAAAATCTTCAGCACTTCCAGCTTTTTCAGGTATTCAATACCTGATGGAAGCTTCTCAAGTAACTTGCAACGCTGAATGATGAACTTCTCAAGATGAGGCATTGCTCCCTTCTCCACTTCTACGAACCTGAGTTCATCAAATGATCAAGAGCCAGAGTCTTTAGCTTCTTAAATGATTCTGCTTCAAAGCACAATGAGCTTCCTTCGTAAACCTGAAGCAACTGAAGATGTACAAGATTTGGCAGATTTTGGAGAGACACGAGGGTCAGTTTTTAGGCGACTGCACCTCAGGTTCAATTTCATCAGGCTACTGAGGGAGTGTAGCCAGTGTGGTAAAGCCCCCAAGCGTCCTCTCAAGTAGACTCTCTTAAGGAATGAAGGTGGACTTGAGAGGTGTTGCAGATCAATAATTTCATCATCATCAACAGAAGCTACAAATATTGCTCGAAGCCTGGTTAGTTTGGAGATTGATAAGCACAAATCCCTTCCCTCTTCTTTTCTTAATTTCAGAATGGCCAATCTATCCAGCCATGTCAACATTCCAAGCTCTCTTATTACACTGCCACCACTGTCATCATCTGCCTCTATGTAGCACAGCTTTTGAAGGGATGCAATGCCCCTATTCCTCTAAGGGCCTTAAAGCCAAATTTGAAGGATGAATAGGATATATTCTTGTACAGATAAACAAGTTGATGACGAAGTCGTCGAAGTTTCAAGATCTTAACAGGCAATTTGGTGACGTTTGTTTAAGGTCTAGATTCTCTAAGTTTTGAAGCTTCCTGATAGAACTTGGAACTGTACTCACCTCAGTGCACCTGAAACTCAGATATCTCAGACAATACCAATCAGCAACTTGAGCAGGGAACCTTGTTAAGGGAGCCGCTTGCACATCCAAGCAGTTTCGTGTCTCTGGCTAGAATTGTATTCATAAAAAAGATCTCCCTATTGCAAACATATATAAAGAGCAAAGTTGAGACAAGGACCAGTTCCATTGCGGAGTTTGCAGGATGTTCTGTATTGACAGGCGACAGACTATATGGCCATTCAAAATCTTCTTCTGTGGCTATTACTGCAATCCCCAGAGGTGTCAGTAGTGTTGATTCTAGAGGACAGGATATAAAGAAGACTTGGCTAACTTCCAAGTAGTTAAAAGGATTTTGCATGCCCAGATATATGACGTTAATTAGGCAAGCAGATACTTTTGTTCCTGCATAACACGGTATAATATAACGAGGATACTTTTGTTCCTGCATAACACAGGGTATGCTATAACGAGGGTTGTAAATCGTATTTCATTATGACTAAGGCAACATTCTTCCTTTGCCTGTCAGATGACACACTATAAGCTAATGAGCTTACCATCTGGCCATTCCTCTTATCATGTTAATTCTGAGAATTCAGCTTCCTTGGGCATGTGGCTGATGATCAATTCAATGGTATGATTAGCAAGATGAAGTGATTGGCAGGTATCTGTTGCAGGGAGACTTACACTAGAGAATGCTAAAGTTTCGTATTGCTTGAGATCCCCCAACAAGTCGCAACTATCAGAACAAGGAACCTTGCTGGCAATGCGCACTCAGGAGTTAGGAAAGCAATCTGTTAGGGCATGCAAACAGATTAGTATAACAAGGTTGCTTGTTTACAACCTCAGCTGTCAAAGTACTAAGTGGATCGTTATATGCAGGCCAAAGTGATAGGAGATGATAGTAGGATAGCAAGAGACCCGGAGCAAGCAGTGAAAAATATTCAGTTTAGGCTGGTGTTAGAAAGCTATTATTTCCAGTACTCCTCTTATCTGTTAGGGAGATTGTGTCTGACGTTGATATACACAAAAGAACAAGTAGAAGGCTTTTGCCAGTTTTTTAATCTGTATATTAAGGTGGCAACGAATATAATTATTTAGAGCCTTTCTCATTAACAGCAGTTCTGGATCTTCCCACTGCAAAAGGCTTTTAAGACCGTTGTCTGTTCTTTCCCATCTATGCAATCTGTAGTCTTGATAAATGTACTTCAGTTTAATTGTCTATCATCAGTTTGTCATCTTTCATTGGCCTAGTTGTGAGCCTCTTGTTATTCTACATTGACAAACACCATGATGCCCAAGATGGAAGACATTTCATGAGGAGAATACTGTGAACTAGCTGCTTCCTTCACGTCATCCACAGGCATAGAAAATTACCTTACACTAGTGTTTACATTTTTTACATAGGCATTATATCGTCAACATTTGCTATACTTGCAGTCACACTCTCACTCATATGTACATGGCAAACATTAAGCACATGCTATTCTGAGATCACTCAGTTTCTGATTCAAGAATGAATACTGAGAGAGCCCTTCCCTTGCTGGTCTACCGCCTCATAGCTAAAACTTGAGCTTTTCTTGGGAGTATGTCATGGGTTACTTCAATGCCGTAGCGCTTGGTACTCAAATATTGACTTGGGGCATTTTCTCTACCCCTTCTTACCCAGAAAAAGGGCTCAATCCATTACTTCCAGCATGGAGGGAACGCATTGCTACTCATGCTAGTGCCTTGGCAAGAAGAGGTGTCGCCTACGGACAACAATCTCTCTATGGATTGGACGTCCCAGCCTCCATCTCTCCAATATCCACAGTAGACTTCTGGAATGTGCGCAAGATTCTGATAATCCTCGCCATGCTCGTGTCGCATAAACTTCTTGACCAATTCATCAGGCATGTCGAAGAACTCAAGTACTTTGAGCTTGGTCAGATACTCAATGCCTGATGGCAGCTTCTCCAGCAGCTTGCAGCACTGAATGATCAACTTTTCGAGGCAGGGCATCGATCCTTCCTCCACTTCCACGGATCTGAGTTCGTCAAACTTGTCGAGACCCAGAATTCTCAGCTTCCTAAACCCTTTGGATTTGAAGCATAAGGTCTTTCCTTCGTAGACCTGGAGCAGCTCAAGATGAATGAGGTTGGGCAGACTTTGCAGTAATGCGAGTGGGTCATCCTTCAGCCGACTCCATCGTAAGTGCAGCTTGACAAGACTATTGAGAGTGGCTAACCAGTTTGGTAGCATCTTAAGACGCCCTGTCAAGTAGATCCTCTGTAGTAATTGAGGTGGAGACGTAAGGTGTTGCAGATCCAATATCTCATCATCCTCGATCGAAGCCACAGATAGTGCACAGAGGCTGGTTAATTTCTCTATTGACGAGCACAAAGCCTTTCCGTCCTCTTTCCTCAACTTCAGGATGCCCAACCTGTTTAACTGTGTCAGCTTCCCAAGCTCTCCCATTAGGATGTCATTCCTTTCGTCGTTCGCGTCTATATAGCACAACTTTTGAAGGGACTGCAGAGCCCCAATCTCCGTGAGTGCCTTGAAGCCGTACTTGCAGAACAAATAGGATATGTTCTCATACCGATACACCAAGAGATGCCGCAGTTTTTGAAGCTTCAAGATTTCAGCAGGCAATCGCGTTACATTTGTGTGCTTAAGATCTAGTGTCTCTAGGTTCTGAAGCCTCCCTATCGAAGTAGGAATTGTTTTAACTTCGGTGTGCCTGAAGCTTATATATCTTAGGTAGTAGCAGTCAACAACTTGAACGGGGAACCTTGACAAAGGTGTGGCTTGCAAGTCTAAGACATTGAGCAGCTTGATGTCACATCCTAGGACAATGTCAATGAATGCCCTGTCTACCCCAAACATGTATAGAGAGCGCAGATGAGAAAGTGACCTGTTTTGCTGTGCAGCTTGCAGGCTGTTGTGCAATGAAAGGCGGCGAACTTTATCTGGCCATGTGTCAGTCTGCTCTTTGGCGATTGTTGCGAAGCTTTGATCTCTCGATTTTGAATTTATTATTTCCCTCTGGAAATCATGGATGCGACACAGCCTGACCCTTCCATCGGTTGTTGTTTCGGCCACGTGGATTAGGCTTCTGTTCAGGAGCTTGCTGAAGTACTCCTTTGCAACTTCGTCAAGTGTCTTGCCTTCTTTTCTCTCGACAAACCCTTCCGCTACCCAGAGCCGTGTCAGTCTCCTGCGCTCGATCAGGTGACCCTCGGGAAATACACTCAAATGCAATAAACAGGACTTCAGGTAGTACGGCAAATTGCTGAAACTGAGGGAAAGCACCCACTTCAGGTTCCTGAGCATGTCCTTGCGGTCAATCTCTGTACGGAGGCTGCGTCGTACTGCATCCCATTCATCGATCCTCTGTTTGTCTTTCATGGCCAGAACACCACTGATGGCCACAATTGCCAGCGGCAGTCCTTCACACTTTCCCAAAATGTACTCGCATATCTCCTCCAGGTGGGAAGGGCAAGAGTTCCTCTGAAATGTCTTCCAACAGAAAAGCTTCCACGACTGTTCTTGATTGAGTGGCTCCAAATATTTGACCAGCCCATTGAACTCCTTGCAGGAGTTAGATGCCAGATCAGCATTCCGGGTTGTGATGATAACCCGGCTTCCATGATCGTTGTTGGGCAAGGCACACTCGACTGCATCCCATTCATTTATGTGCCATGCGTCATCGAGGACAATCAGGTACCTTCTCCTCTGAAGCTGGTCATTGATGATCATCTTCAACCAATCGCGATTCATAGTATTGGCTCCTGCAGGGACCGGTTTCCTGATCACCCTCACGATCTGATCAAGCATGGCTTTGAGGAGCTCTTCGATACTGGAGTACCTAGAGAAAGTGATCCAAGCATACAGTGCGAAATGCTTCTTCACGGCAGGGTCCTCATAGACTTGCTTCACCAGAGTGGTTTTGCCCAACCCTCCCATTCCCACAATGGAGACGACCTCCCGCCTGAGATCCCCCTCAAGTAACTGCCCAATCAGCTCGTTCTTGGGCTGCTCAGTGTCCACTAGGTCAGTTTTCCCTAGGAGAAGGGCATTGCCTCGGTGGTCCTGCCATGTGTTATCTGTGCCGGTTGAGCTTGGATCCTGTTGAACCCTGCTAAATATATGGCGCAGCCCCCGGTGCCCCTCGCATATGCCTTTTACTCTGGAGTTGATGCGCTTTATCTCGGACATGACACGGTATCGAGCCTTCAGATTCTTGATGCAGCAGGACACCCTGCTGATAAGGCCAGTGAACCCGACACCATGATCGTGTCTCAGGACCAGCAAGAACTCGTCAAGTGCGTCCTCCATGTCATAGGCCGTGTTTCTCAAATTCTTGACCCACACTTTGACTTCCTCGTCGCTTTCCTCTAGGGAATCAGCGACCCTGAGGAAGGCCAGGACTCGTTCCAATTCTCCTCTCACTGAGAGGGCTTCTTCTCGAGCGCCTGTGAGGAACCGCACCTCGTTCTCAAAGAATTGTGCGAGCTTGTTCAGTAGGTGTGTCACTGGGCTCTCTGCCATGCCTCTAGTCTGGTGAGTGGTTGTGAGGTTTTCGGTTCAAGTATTGCAATAGTTGAGACTTTTCATGGTCTCTGTACTGTTAAACTGCTTAACGTTACGGAATCTAATATTTATAGCTGCCTTGTGTGGGATCCATATCTGCTGAGCACATTTGTACAAATTTTGGCTTATTTTAGTGATATCTTTTATTTTTTGCATGTTCCTGTAAAATATTTTTGCCTTTGGCAGCAAGCTATTCAATTTTCTTGTTTCGTGTGGAAAAGTTCGCAAGTATGTTTAGTATTTTATTCTTTTGTAGTATCATCTTGTGTGAATAAACTAACTAAAATTTTCCAATTGTCAGGAGAAATAACTTGTATAAGGCTGTCGAATATAATATATCCAAGGCAAAATCATGGGAAGTTTCAAAGACACTTTCGTGTCATATTTTATCCAAGTAGATTCTTATCTGAAACCGCGAGCAGCTAATATAGATGTCCCTATTGTGAGTTCACAATCATGTCATTTTCTCTGTGTAGTTTATCGAAATATATTTCAGCTACCAATTCTTCCTTGATCACACCATTATGTTGACATAATTTTTTCTTGAAAAACTTGCATTGCAAGGAATAAGAGATGATATTGACTAAGATCGATGGGGGAAATTTCAATCAATTCAAAATATCATGATTGTCTAGAGTTCATCAGAATCAAGACTTCAACACTTGAGGCCAGGACAATTCACCTGTGCCTAAACATTCAAGTGGACTTCACAGACTTATCACTATGTATCACAAAAGCCAAATTTATTTTTTGACTAGGTTACCAGGAAAATTCCACATAAAGGCTTGAGTGTCCTCATTTTCTCAAATAAGAGCCTGAAGTGGACATTATTTCAAATTAGTGTCTAAAATGCCCTCATTTGCTTAAAGAATGACTTGAAGTAGTTATGACTATTTCAAATAAGGGCCTAACTTTACTAGCTTGCTAGCTAGCAAGATATTCTAGCAAATCAAGGGTATTTTCATCTGAGGATAAATTTATCCTAAAATTTAGTTAAATTAGATTAAAAATTATGAAAAATAAATTTTATTTTTTTTTTCAAAGAAAAAATGTAGGCGGAAGAGCTGACTGGGGCGCTGGGGCGTTGGTAATGGCTGATGAGGTTACTAGTGACCTTCGATAGAACTGGGAGAGGGCAGTGACCCTCTCCTAGATTTGGGCAAGGGTCACTGGCCCTTATTTGAAATTTTCTTGTAGGTTAGCTGAAGGAAATTCAACCAACGTTTCATAGCTAGGAAGTAGAAGAATTAGTCAACTGCAGTAAGACGATGAACAAGCGAATGAGCTCGGATTATTTATGAACTTCACTGTACACTGCTCTGATTTTTCCATGGCATTACCCTACCATATCATCTCAAATATGAAATGGTCAAGACTGCATACAAATAACTTTTTTATATAAATAGTACGCATAAATCTGTAGTGATATATACATCTTGTTCTTCTACTGGTGAAGGAGAAGGGCCCAAATTTGAGAAGGAAAAGCGACACCTATCAAATTAGAAAAGGGACTATCATTGCGTATGAAGCTATTAACCAAATAAAATAAAGAGTCACATTTCAGTCACTAGGGACAGATAGCATTAAACAATAGAATGACATCAACTAAATCTTTATAAAACACGAAACAATGCGGCCTTTCTGATAAGATTGGAATGGCTGTCGCTGTCTATTATGTGGAATTGATGAGGATTCTATGAGGAGGAAAAGCTGGCTTTGTCAAGCCACTATTCCAAGTCAAGACAGGAACTCCCTCCTAATAAGTCTTAAAAAACATGCAATTAATTTAATAACCCATTGTTATATCCACATTGTTAGGCCACCCTCTTATTTTGGTGAAAGTATTTTTCTTTTCGATCAAATTATAGACCATACAATTTTCTATTATGATCTTGGATTGTAGAGGAATGAATTAAGATCAGATTGTCATTGAATCAAAGCAAAATTAAAATGTGAGATATGTGTATTAGAAGTTCTAAGATTTGTCGTGAAAGTGCAATTGAGTCCTAAAACTTATTACAAAAGTGAAATTGAGTCCTCAAATTTTCAAAAAGTATAACCAAATTCTAAAACTTGTTGCAAAAGTATAATTGAGTCCTAAAACTTTCAAAAAATATTATCAAAAAGTACAATCAAATCCTAAAATTTGTTGTAAAAGTGTAATTGAGTTCTAAAACTTTCAAAAAATATTATCAATGGAAGGACTTCATTTAATCAATTTGTCAAATTTTATCACTTGATTGCACTTTGTGAAAATTTTATGACATGATTGTACTTTTGTAACAAGTTTTAAAACTTAATTGTACTTTTTGAAAGTCTTAGGATTAAATTGTCTTTTGTTAACAAGTTTTAAGATTTCCAATAAACTTATCCCTTAAAGCATATGCACATACACAATGGGATGGACCAAAGATGCACAGGTTGTCATTTCTAGAATGCACTTTGTAAATTATGCTTAAACAGCGCAAAATTTTTTACGTGGTGTGGAAGCCAAGTGTTTCCATTTGAGTTATATTTCATGTTTATTGAAATTTGGCCTGGTAAATGAAATTTGATCATGGATGTAACATTAGGACATAAGACCGATTGAATTGGGCTGTGATTACGTTGCTAAAGTTTGAGATTAAGCAGTCTATCATTGACAATTTTTTAGTCTAGACTCGCACCGGAATTAGTTCGTCTGTATATTTCGTTCAATGAGTAAACTTGCTAACGAAAATCAGAAGAATGAATTCCGTTTTACCTCGATGCATGTACTTGCTAACGAAAATCAGAAGAATGAATTCCGTTTTACCTCGATGCATGTACTACCTTTTTCATGCCCTGTTTTGGCATCAGGGAAGATGGAGGTGCTGGTTCTGAATCAAAGACTCCAGAAAGTTCGTCCTTTCGACTGACCAAAACCAAATAGGCATTTGGTCCTTAAGCGAGCACCTGTGAGAGACTTTCAAATGTGGTGAATACATTCTTGCTCAAATAGAGAAGTCAAACATAAATTTGTCACTATTGAATGGATAAGAGCAAACCTTTGACACTTAACTTCATTTTTTAAGGCCCCATTTGGAGCAACTATTTATGAAAGATCAGCAAATGTGTAATGTTTCATCCGTGCCAACCTTAATAATGGTTTTTGACAGGACCTCCAGAACTACTCATGTAGACTCAGCAAGTGATAACATGATCCTTGGCCAACAGAAGTTGGTCGCGAGATTGACAACTTCATCGCGCAATTCACTGATTTTGTCACACCCCGAAACTGCAAGAAAAGGGAATATGACACGGCCGTCCTTCCACACGAAGGACGCAGCCTCAATATAACCAACAACCTGATATCAACATATATAAACTCAAGCCCATATATATATCAGATAGACCAACACGTTGGCTATACATCAGAGTTTCTATAATCCTCCAAAATAATATTAACAAACAGAATTCAGCCAACCTGAAGATAACAAGCACTAAACAAGTTTCTTCCTCAAGTCATACCCAAAAAGAATCAAAAGTTTCCCCCCAGTAGCGCTCTCACTTTACTCGCTGCTAACCGAGGAACCTGAAAACATAAATGATGAGTGGAATGAGCAACCACCACCCAGTGAGTAATACATATCTTCTAAGCAGATCGGACAAGCACTATGTATGGATTCAAAGAAATCCCATAATCTTTAAACTCCATTCAATATATAAAATACATAATCAATCATATAGGAGTTACTTTTATACTCATATGAAAAACTCATTTAAATAACCATCACAATACAAGGATCAATGGTCAAGTCCATTGAATAATCTCCATTCAAAAATCACAAGTCAATGGTCCATCCATTGACCAATCTATTGCTCAATCTCTTACCATGGTCACGACGCAACGCCTTGTGACAGGGCGACCAAGATTCCCCTCTTGGCAAGGTCTCCACCTATAATGCCGGTGGCTCGGCCCAGAAGGATATCCTACCCAGTATGCATACCAACATGCCCCTCAATGGACTTACAGCAATAATGAGCAAAATAATCACAATCCAATACTAGAAAGTTAATGCAGGAATCAATATAATAAACCAAATAAATACATTTTTACAACATCATCATCCACAATTTCTCAAGTCATCCACATACTTTCCCATAAACCATTTGTAAAGCACATATAAATATTTTGCTTTCAAATATTTTGCATAATATGCTTTCCAAACTTTTTATAAACAATTAAAAGGTAGTCCATGCCCGATCCGATTTTTATGCAATAATCATGCCATTTTATAATCCCATTCTATATATAATCCATATAATTTTCTCAACATGAATTTTACAAATTCAAAGAAGATATAGTACCACTCACCTCGTCGCCTACGATTCAATAAAACGATATTTGAATCGTCAAACTCGCGGTCCTAACAAATAATTGAGGAATGAGTTAAAACCCAATAAAACTCTACCTCAATTATTGAGACAACTAAATCACGCCTTAACACTAATAAAATGACCCCTAAAAGCTAACAAAACGCCTAACAAAAGCAATTTATTCAAAGTCGTTCAAGAAGTGAGACTAGGGTGCAAAACTTGATTATGTCATAACTTTCTCATCCGAATTCCGATTCAAGCAATCTTGTAGTCAAAACGAAGATAATTCCGAGCACTAGAAGACCCATTAGTAGGACAATCCAATTTCAAGCCGAAACCGACAAAATCAGACCCCACAGCAATCGCGCGCGTACTGTACATCCAGCGGGCAGAAGTTCAAAATTCAATTCCGGACAAACCACAAGCTCAAATCCAATTCCGTAAAATCCCACGGGTCCATGACGTCTTAAACTACCATTCTTATAAAATTTGACAGCTCAATAACATAAAAATCGGACTTCGCCGCTCAATATTTCCAATATTCCGAATTTGAGCCCTAAACCGGAAAAATACTTCGATTGGAGGAATAAGAGGCACGTGTACTCATCGGGTGTTGCATAAAATAGTTGAGTCGGCTTTGCGAGGCTCTCACGGCGCGCACGTGCGAAACCCTCTCCTCCTTTCCCTTTCTCCTTCTCTCCCTCTCTTCTCTTTTCTCTCTGATTTCTTTCTCCTTCCCGACTGTTCTGGTTTCCGAAAGTGGGAGACAAAACCCCACTTATTCTCTCTCCTCTCCTTTGACTTTTCAACTCCCTTTCTTCTCTCTTTTTTTTTTGTTTTTTTTAAATCCATGTGGAGCCCAAAGAGCCGAATGTTACGTATTCACTCGAAGCACAGTGATGACCAGGGATCACCTGCCTTCTCACCTAAATCCACTGTTTCATATCCGGATCTGGGAGCTCACGGTAAACTTTGTATTTTTCTAAGTCTATATTAACAATTGTTCTTTCAAAATTGGTTGCAGGTTATCCTCGACAAAACAATGCTGTTAGATTCATGAATTATATAAGGACAACAATTATATAATTTTGCAGGCTGTCTCTTCGGTTAATTTCGGATATGGCCAGTAAACTACCTCATTGAACTGTTTTGGCTATCTTTGATGACGCCAACTGGGACAAGCCCACCATGACCAATCACCCTTTCGAAAACAAGGATTAATCTTGCTGGTTGTCCTGAGCCATACTAATATAACGTCAACATCCGACAAGACTTCCAAATTTAATTAAAGATTTGGCTTGCAAATTACATTAATTAATTTAATTATGGTATTGCATATGTACATAAATAAATAAAGCTAGTCTCCCTACCTAATCGTGTTTTTGGAATTGAAATCGCTTTCTCAAGCACCTCGTTTGCATTATTAAATATAATTGTAAATTTGTCTTCATCACCTGCTCAGGAATTTGGCTCCTTCCGTCGTGAACAAATGCGTGACTCCCTCGCCAATGAGGCATTCGGCCCAGTGACTGGGAGGTTAGAGTGGGGATATGAAAGTCCATGGTTCAAAACCAAGAAAAAAAAAAAGAAAATTACGAGGTTTCCTCCTAAAATTGCTTTGGAAAAAACATCATTTTAGGCTTTGTTTGTTTCACGAAAAATAAATTTATTGGGAAAAACATTTTCCATGAAGGAATTTTTTTTTTCTAAATTAGAGAAAAATCTTTTATGCTTTTCAAGTTGGAAAAAACATTTTCTACACTTATTCTCTTTTATCTCACATCTTGTACTAGTCCCCACTTCTTTCTTTTTATTTATTTTTTCTTTTCTAAAAAATTCAATTTTTTTTATTTTTATTTTTTTTCTTTTCTTTGTTTCTTCTCCTTTCTTGGCTGGTTGTTGGCCACGGCTATGGCTGACAAACCGCCACAAGTGAGCCTAAGCTCACCAGAGGAGGTAAGCTTAGGCTCGCCGCTTGTCGGCAAGGTGAGATCAAGCCTCGAGCTCACCTAATCATTGACCCAAAGTGCCTGGTGAGCTCATAGGCCGAGCTTGTTGGCCTCATGCCTTGCTAGATTAGTGAGCTATGAGCCTGAGTTCGTTAGAGGTGGGCGAGCTCACTGGCGAGCCACGAGCCTAAGCTTGCTTGTGGCTGGTTGCCGACCAACCAAGGAAGAAGAGGGGACATAGAAAAAGAAAAGAAAAAGAAAAAGAAATTAAATAATCAATTTTTGAAAAATAATTAAAAATTTATTTTTTAAATAATAAATGATTAAAAATAGATTTTAAAAAATAAAATAAATAATAAAATTATTGAAAAAGATCGTATAAAAGAAAATATTTTCTGCTTTATTTTCAAATTTCTCACTAACACTGAAAAAAAGTACGTTTTCTTGGAAAATGACTTCTTGGAAAATATTTTCCTAAAATGCCATATTTTTCATGAAACAAACGGAGCGTTAAAGATGGTTTCTGTTAACAAGATCCCTAAAACATTTGAAAAAAAAATTATATTTCGAAAACACCATCATTGCATAAGGTTGAACCAAAGCATTGGAAATGGAATTTTTTTCAAATGTTAACAAGGTACTATGAGGTCACTTGTTAACGACGTATGGACCCCTAGAGTGCCAAAATTTGGCATGAGAGGACACTTAAGTGCCAAAAGTTCAGAAATGCACACTTAAGTGCTAAAATTGGAGCAAAAAGAATTAGTTAAGTGCCAAAATAAGAGAAAAATGATTAGTTAAATGCCAATGGCGAAAAAATCCAAGCAAACTGTCATGTGTCCATTTTTTAACAATTTTATTTGTTGACGGAGTATTTTTTTTCAAAATAAAATATCCATGTAGTAATTTTAAAAAAAAATTGTCTAAGTCAGACTAGAAAAAACTTTTAAATCAATTTTATTTAAAATTAAAAAAGGGAAGGGGAGGGTTTAGTAGTCCTCGCCGGATCCTCTCCTTCCTCCTCCTTTTAAAAAAAAATTAATTAATTTTATAATAATATATTTTTTAATTATTTAATATTATTTAATTAGTACATTTTAAAAATGCCACATCAGCACAAAACGACGTTGTTTTCACTAACTCAGTTTCTAGTGAGCCATATAAGTGATTTATATTATTAAAATAAGTCACGTCGGATTTCCGGCAACTTTCATCGGAGTTGGCACTTATGTAATTTAATTTTCAAAAAAAGTTACACGTAAGTATAGTTTTTGTAATGTTTGGCACTTTAATGTCCCTTCGTGCCAAGTTGTGACACTTGAGCTATACTTATGCCCTTGTTAACAAAGCCCTTTAAAAAAATAGTGACTTCGACATTCAAGATACATCTTACATAACGCCCACAAGTCATAAATATTACCCTATTTACCTATGCTATCCATAATTTGCAGCCTATTTAATAAGGTCAGCCAAACAGTTCATGCCTAGTCACTTTTAGCCCTTTTCCCGTCAACCAAATTGCAAGCTTTAACCTAAGTGAGCTTTTCATTCTATCTGGAGTGGCTGAGTTTAAGAACATCGTGCTCCGAATGGCTGCTTGTGTACATATTTGGACATATAGAAGATTTTGCGTCATATTTGCTCATGAATAAGTGCTTTAGTGCAAATCTAGGCCATTTATATTACGTTATTATTTAAATGCCACATTCGCACGTTATTTCCATTAATCACATGCCGTAGTATGAATTACATCTTCATAGAAAATCACATACAAATAACTTTAGGATTTCATGTAGGATAAAAATTGCGTATTTGTATCATCTAAAGTAGATGTATATCTTCTCTTTTGCATGGTTCTTTTTAGGAAAGTATTTTGCAAGAGTCATAAAAAGTACGAAAAATAGAATATCCGGCTACTAGATTTAGGAATACATCTAGCTTCATGATGAAGTTCATTTCCATGTTTGTTGGCTCAATTTAGGGGAGTAATTTATTTAGGACATATAGAATAGCATATCATATTTGCACATTCACTCTCTTTTACATAGATTAGTATATTTTAGAGAACGTTCACAAACATGTCTACACTTTTCATTTACCGTTCATGGGGTCTAGTCCCAAGGCAATAACTAGACAATGTTAATTATTGCTCAATACGACTTGGTTGATTTCTTTTTCTTTTTATTGCCTAGGATGTCAGTAATTGAATTTGTTTTTATGATTGTTATTATGTGTTTATTATTTTCTACATTGAGTGTTTCATTCATTGTTTGCAGTTTGCACACTTATGCATGTGTATGCATGTTGGCTCTAATTGGGCAATCTATAGTGGTGAAAAGGTTGTTTTCAAACTTTATGTAAATCTTCTTACAGAAGAGAGTAAACAATAATCTACCAATGATCAGTAACAAATCAATGGTGATTGATGTCAATGTTACTTGTTAATAATAAATCGATAAATGTTGACACCCAAGTTTTAATCTATGCATCAATAAATGTAAGAAAATCAAAATTTGGGTTTTAAATCACGACGGGACCTTTTTTTGAACAAAAAATGTTGTTTATCAATTCAATTTGTTGGCTTAGCTTTAATAGGCAATTTCCAATTCATTTCACATAAAGACCTAAAAAGGGTTGACTTTCCGGTTAACTTTTTGATCAAACCTTTAATTTAAAGTCAATTAGGTTTGACTAAAAAGTCAATCCTAGGTTAAATTGTGGCTTTTTGTATAAAAAGATTCCTTTCAAGTTTAATTTCAATTTAGAAGTGAAAATTTTGGAAAAATCTAAGGATTTGACCACAAAATCAAACTAGTAGTGAAAAGTCAACTAGGGTTTGACTTTTGGTCAAACCTTTAACCCAAAAAATTGAAAAATGCAAAAACCTCAAAATGATCTCATTTTAACTTTAATTTGACTTCAAAATAAATAAAAATTAAAAATCGATTAAGAACTTTATTTTCTGAATTTTTTGGTTTTAGGTTTGAAATTGACAAAAAATAAAATTACTTTTGTTTTATTCATAATTACAACCTTAGATCCTTTCATAATATTTGATCTAGAAACAATTACCCATTCACTATTCGATTAATTGTAAGATCAACTAAGCCTGAATGTGAATTGACATTTTTGTCCTTAATTAGGGGTCTGGATGGGTTCAATACAATTTGTGAGTAAATACTTCAATTCTACTCAATTTTGTGATATAAATTCAAATTCAGGGTCAATTTTGGGAAATTTACTTGCAAACTTCTCAATTTGGGGAATTCAGCTTACTTGGTCTTAGGAAAGTAGGGTTGTTGAGCTTCAATTCGTGAAATTCAGGTTGATTTATTTATGACTAAAGTTTAAGTTGATGAATTGAGGTTCAATTTCAATTTAATCCCTTAAGGACTAAATTGCAAAACTAGAGATCGAACCACACCACAAAAGACCAAACTAGTCAAATCAACCTGAACTAGTTCAATCGGTCTAACTAGCCACTAGCAGAGGTCATTTCAGGCTTCTTCTGGCCAGTTCTTGGCCGATGACAACCCCCATATGATGGCTCATCCTATGGTGGCCTACTCTCTTGTGCCCTTTCATTTTCCAAAAATTACAAAAATATACTTGGGTTTCATGTAATAACAAAAATGCCCTTATTTAGGCCTAAATCACGAAATTGATCCGAACTGTCGATTTAGACGCATCATGACCATTCAAATTAGCACATGATCAAATGTTAATCTTACTTAAGAGTTAAGCGATCTAGTTAGGCCATAAGATCAATTCCTAGCCATTGGATCAAACTGACGGCTAGGATTTGATCTTGGAGGGGTCTATATAAACCATTTTCCCTCCAAAAATTAAAAAGGGGTTCATTTTGTGCATTGTGCATAAAAATTCAGATCCAACTCTTTCTTTCCTCTCTCTTTTCCCACTCTTTCCTCTCCTCCCTAACTACCCACACGGTTTTCTCAACTGCTGCCCCTCTTTGCTGTTCATCGGCTTCTTGTCGGCGACATTGTCGCCACCGTTTATCCCCCCAGCATTCCTCTCTCCTTGTCCAAACCTCCTGCGGTCAACAGCTCTTCTAGCGATGTCCCGAGCCTCCCGCTTGACTCCTCCTTCCCGCGATGATCCGAACTGGCACCGTTTGAGCCGGTTCCTTCAAGGATCTGAATTGGACCAAAATCGGCCCCAATCCAATCGATTCCATTCTGATAACTACGACATCCCTCGGAGTCCCTTTGACATTCCTCAAGGTGCTTGTGCTGCAGATTTGCTAAGTTGATCACTCGTTCGATCTCAGTTTTATCGAAATTGCATAAAAGGTAGGAATCCTAAACATGAATCCGATGAAGTGAGGCTACGATAGATAGCCGAGGCTAGGATTCACCCTAAGACCTTCTATAAGCTTTATTTCAAAGATCCATGGCTGTTTGATGCATGTTTGAAAGCTTGGTGATGATGTGTTTGTGATTGAAGATGATTTGCAAATTCATAGGTTCTGGACATAGTTTTTGTTAGGGCTGATATGAGCTATTAAACGTTATTTCGTGACCTTGGTGCCTCTACACTTTCGTGGTACACTCCAAGACCTTCGATTTGATATATTACGGCACCTAATTTGACATTGTTACCTTTTCTAAAGCTCGGGTTCAAGTTTTCGAAATTGTAGAAACTAGTTTTTGCAAGTTTTACCCGATGTTGGCAAATTTGTTTATTTTTTTTCTGATCTTTTTGTTAGGATATTGATATCGATTCCTTCAAAAAATTTGCTTGATAGGGTCTTAATTACAACATATATATTTTTTTTTGCGGATTTTTCCGACGAGCTTAGATCGACGAGGTTTTCTATAAACTCACTTTACGTATGGAATGGATTTTTTTTTTGTTTGCTCTTAACTTGAGTATTCGATTTGATGATTTTTGCAGCCTTCTGTGTTGAGATCTAGATGTCAATTTCTTTATAAAAAATGCTCTAAAACATGTTGCCTATGACATGCATTTTCCTTGGAATTTTTTGAATATGCCGAAGTGTAGAAAACTTTTATGATTTGACCCTTGTGCATGTTGTTTTGGACTGTCCTGCATCAATGATGAATCTTTCTGATTTTTGTGAAGATCTATGTAACATCTTGAAAATTGACCCCATTTTTAGATTTTATATCATTTCCGCATGTGCATAATTACAAGATAAAATAAATTGGTCGACGACAGTATCTGTGACGTCATACATTTAGACATCAAGTGAAATAGTGTTGCCGCAAACTCGAGAGTCGGGATGTGACAATCTAGACTTAGGTCTCTTCATAGAAAATGTTTAAATATTCCTTGACTGCAACATGTTATTTTTTCTGATTTTTTGGAGTTTATTAGATAGGTGAAAACCTTTGTGAACTGACTCTAGGTCATGTCTGTCCCTATAGTAATCCGAATTGCATTTATGTGAAATTGATTATGCAAGTTTGATTTCTTGACCACCATGTCTTCATAAAAGTCATAGAGCATCTCATTACCTTTCTAAAGAGGTATAAATCATGTCAATTGGATGTCGTTTGCTCAAATAATTGCATGTCTAAGTGTGATTTAGGTTCTGCAATTATGCTTGTTGAACATGGTTGACTTGCATTTGCTAATTTTGCATTATGCCTTGTGACCACATTTAGGTGGAGGTTCTTTCTTGGAAAATTCTCATGGTTCTGTACATGATCTATATGATTTGTCTCTCATTTTTGTCACATCATATAAATATTGTAGGCCATGAATTTTATGAAAATGCTTGCTGCCCTGTGTGTTGTAACATCGTATGTTTTTGCAAATCCCATAAATTGAGCATGAAATCAATCTTAATTGAGTTTGATACCTCTTTGAAAGTTTTAAAGCACATCTCAAGCTTCTAAGGATGCCAAGATTGACTCATTTGCATGTCGATAGACCTTCGTTTTCATTCTTATGAAGTTACCCTGAAATCTGGAAAAATTGTTAATTCGAAATGCTTGTGGTTCTGTTCCTGCTTATTGTTATTTTTGTGTGAATTTTTTTGGTGAAGATTCTAAGGTCGACTTCTTCATGAACTTTGATTTTCATCCTTAGGACTATATTGTGGCAAAATTTAGGAATTTTTGGACATCATTAACATAGCCAAATTACCTTGAGTGTCTCTTGAAATGTTTCTGTCCAGTTCTGTTCTGTTGTATTGATCTGAGTTCTTTGATTTTTATAAATTCACATGTTGGTCATCTCATGAAACTTCCTTTATAAAAGTTGCTCCTCATGATGTGTTTGACATGCCCTAAATTGTCCAGAGCTGATTAGTAATGGATCCATTCCTAATTGCTTGTCTTTTGATAAATGTATTGTGAGTTCTCTTGTTGTGCTCTTTATGACCTGATCGTGTTCTATGATTTTCAGAAATACGTGTGCAGAACTGATCTTTGATCCCTTCATGACTTTTGATCCCCGTTTCTTGAACTTTAAGAAAAAACATTTTCAGAAAATAAACA
This sequence comes from Corymbia citriodora subsp. variegata, assembly GCA_014858505.1. NCBI lineage: Eukaryota > Viridiplantae > Streptophyta > Magnoliopsida > Myrtales > Myrtaceae > Corymbia > Corymbia citriodora. The sequence continues at coordinate 8,585,876 of CM026414.1, forward strand.
AGTCGTTTGATGATTTTACAAGACTTGCTAAAACTCATGGTGCATGATAAATGAATGAAGTGACCTAGTGTTGGCTCACTCATTATTTGATTGAATGAGAATCAAAGTCTTTAGACTTGCTTGCATGTTTACTTTCAAGTTTTATGCATGTGATTACTAAATAATTGCGTAAACCCAATACGTGCATTTGAGGGATTTCTTGGGTTATAATTAGAACCCGACTGAGGGGCTCATAGTATTAGTCACCGTGAGTGAATGCTAATGATGATTAATTGACATAAGCCTGTTAATAATGAATAGGGAAATGTTTCTGTGGCATGTGTGTGCAATCTCAAAGCTAACCAGGAAAGCAGCTTGAATTGATTGATTATTACTTTCTTGATTCTTTGACCTGCCTTGATTGTCTTTTCTACGATTCAGTGATTGTTTCAAATGTAATATGTTTGCTTTAGCTTTAGGCTAAATTTAAAATAGGTGAAGAAGGTGATCTCAAAGATGATGACGATTGATGCCCTTTTCGACTTTTCTTTCTTTGTAAACGACGATGGTTGATGTCCCTTACGACCTAATCTTTTGTATCATTTATTCAATACCCAACATATGTCTCGGGTTGTTTTTTGCATTGTATCAAAGCCCGATGAGGTGCAGGTTCTTTTTTTTTCCTTATTTTCATTTTATTTAGGATTGCATGATTAGATTTATTGCTTTTCTTAGGTGTTTACTTACCGTACTTTCAATTTCCATTGTTTGGCTTCTTTGCCCTTTTGAATAGAATTAAAATGGCATGGAATTGATATCCACACAAAATCATCCTTTTTAATTTCAAATGGCACGAAAAATTTAAAAAAAGCATACATGATCACCTTAGGTAACATGACAACTGATAGGTAACAAAAAGGCATTAATAGAAACATTAACATAACCTAAGTCCCCAAACCCTAGATCTTTGGTTGCGGAGAAATTGAGGAAACACTCCTAATCCTCGATTGGGCTTCTAACTGACCCCTCAAAAATAAGGCTAGTGGTGACTCTAAAGTCTTATCTTAAATTGTTTAATCAACTTAGATAATAAAATGAACCTATCATAATGGGTATAGATCTCGTAGAGCACTCACATTGGTTTACCATACTCATGGGATTAAGCCAAAATGACGAAGTGATGCCATCTTTTAGTGGGTACGATCTTGAGAGGGTTACTGTGGTAAGAGTACCCCTAACCTTGTCTCTCACACGCGGTTTCCTCTTTGTAAGATGTCCCTGGGCGTGAGAACAAGTCACAACACCTTCCCGCTATTGCACGAGGTATAGGTTTGAGAGAACTTATGTTCATGTAGACCTTAAGCTCAATGGGTTGAAACCAAAAGGCGATGTGATGATGCCTTTGGTTGACGTGACTTGAGTACGAGCTTGTGAGCAAATACCCCTAAACTCCATCCCTCTCGACACCGACCATCACACGAGAGTCCTTTGTGACAATAAAGATGATAACGAGGACAGAATAAAATTACACAAATTTATAAAGGCTATGTCCTTTTCCAAGGTAATAGCCTCAATGCTAACTAAATTCCACTAGTAATCCTCAAACCAAGTTATAATTATCATGTACTATTCCTATCAATGGATAAATCCCACTATCAGGATATAAATATTGCTATTACTCTTGTATACTTGCTTACAACTTAATTACAAAGCAGCAAGAACACTACACAAAGAACTTTAAGACAAACAAGTGTACAATATTATCATGAGGAGAGACTGATGAACAATGTTAGTATTTCTTTATTTTTCCATCCAACCATTTTGAGCTTCTTTGATCCTTTTTACATGGACATCTCCAATCCATCTTTACAATGAAGATTCATTTACTAGAAGTGTTTGTCATTGATTGAAGCCTCTTTTGAGAAGTGTACGGGTGAATGTAGTTGCTTGGAATTAGGTGGTATAATATATCACTATAGGCAAAAGCAACATGTGCTATGGTGTAAGCACTCATTAATTTGGGAGGGTAGATGTGGGTATAATTTAAGTCAAATCACTATAAAGATCGGCGTGCATCATCATCCACCTCTCTACTTATTTCTATACTTGTCTTATGAAAGCAATGAAATTGATATTATCAATTTACTCTTGCATATATTCATATGTTTTTTTCTTATATTAAACTTGATTTTGATAATTCTACAAAAATATTATCAAGCTTTGTGAAACAATCTATTCACTCTCTTTAGGTTGCATATTTAGCGATAATATGGAGCACACCTCTTGTTTGGTGTCTTTTTCTTTTTCAATAACTACTATATCCCTCTCTCAATGTCGATCCTCAACATTTTTCATCTCGTTTGATGAGGATATCAATAGATGACCAGCCTCTTGCCATAGTGATAGCCTCTTATCCTGATGACTAGCCTCTTGCCAACCTCCTACCAGGTAGTATGCATAGCAACCACAATAACACAACAATCGCGTAAGCAACCATGTCAATGTCCAAAGGTTCTCTCTTCAGCACACCCAATCGCTTCAAAGCGACCTGTCTAGATATTTTGTATTTAATTCTTTCATTTAAACTCAAGTTGACTTTTTCTACTCACCTTGAACTTGAGAGGGAATGTTAGACATTTTTACGATATATTTCCCTTGATTTATCATATCTCTTGTGATGGTGCATATATCTAGGAAGTTCACCATATCTCCTTTGATTGTGCAAATCCGAAATTGATACTGTAATGACCTGGTTTGATGAGGGTGACAAGTGATTGCTGAGGTTAGAGAGGGCCTAAATAAGTAGTAGCTCCTAGTAGACTTTTAAAATGGCAAATGGGGCATGAATGAATTGAGCTATGCTTCAAACAAGGGAAGAGCAATTCTATAATATACATGTGAAAACTGGGATTAACTTATGGAGGCGTATTTCGATATAATGGTAAGTTTTACTTTTACTTTGGAACTCCAAATTTTAGTTAGCCTAGGCTAGAGCACTATTAGGATAGGTGACCTATTGGGAAATTGCCTGTTTGTATACCAAAGGATAAAATCATGAGCCTAGGTATAGCAATGATGTCAATATAATATCAAAGTGAGACCCCTTTAGTAGGTGTATGGTTTGGGGACAAACTAGGAGAAAGTTGAGGGTCTATAACGACCTGGTCAGATGAAACTAGGGAGTGATCATAAAGGTTAGAGAGGGCCTAGACAAAAAGCGGCTCCTAGCAAGCTTCTAGGATGTTAGAAGGTGCAAAAATGAATTGAACTGTACACCAAACACAAGGAGAGTGATTCTATAATATATATATATATATATATATATGTGAAAATTTGAATTAACTCGATGTAATAAAAAGCTTTGCTTTGGAACTCCAAAGTTAAGCGAGCTCAGATTGGAACGTTATGATGATAGGTTATTTCTTGGGAAAGTGCTTGTCTTTATGCCAAAAAATAAAACCGCAAGGCTTGGTATTTGATGGGTCAAAGTGGACAATATCTTGAATGAGTTAATCTAGACATGTCACAAATTTGTTACCTTAAACAATCATATAATAAATCTTATAAATAAGCTCATGTTACTCTTAATTATAGCACATAGAAATACAAAAATCTTAAACAATCTATGTTTTGCGTATTTTTTATGTCTCTTAACTAAACTAATTTCTTCCTCGGTACCTCTCAAGGGCGTTCGTGGGCTTGCCACGTAGGTAGTTTCACTGCAATTCTGCCATGCTTTATTTTGCCTATATCGAAGTTCGGAGGATACACTTGCTGATATCCTCTAACATAGTGCATCCACAGGCTGGGGGTTTGGTGTGGAAATGGTCAAGTTCATGATGTCTAGTCATTTCATCACTTTATGGCTATTTGCTCCAGATGCACACCCGCTTTACCAATTAAAAAAACCCTACATTCTTTGTCTTACTATTGTTGTCTTGACTAATTTCTTTTTTTTTGGTCGGAGTCTTGGCTAAGTTGAAAATGACCATTATTGATATCTTTTAGTATGATTGCATTCTACTGAATTTGCTTGGTTCGTGTATTGACATACCTATATCTGTGAATTTTTTTATTAAATTGTAGTTTAACATTTCAAAGGAAATCATAGGAAACTTAATTAATTTCCAATCCCCTCTTATTTTATATTTCAGAAACTTCTCGGAAACTTCTTAAATGGTTCTAATCGAAATTCTTGTTTACCAGGCAAGTTCACTACAAGTGCTGAACATATTTTCATATTAATTTTAATGAGAGTGAAATTTTCCTCAATGTCTATCGTCCGGCTATTAATTTCAGATTACTGTTTCCGGTGAAAGTTACTCAACATTCGCAGGCAACTATTTCATTTCAGAATCCCTTTGTGTTAAGGCTTTCTAAAACCTGCTTCGTCAAGTAAAAGAATGGGCCGGGGATTTATGGTAACGAAGCAACTTAACTTCACGCAGAACTTTTAAAGTGGACAAGAGTTTTGAACTGTCACCTTCGCAGAAGCCAAGGCAAGAAGTTAGTGGTATTCATCCGGCAATTTCTGTGCAACTTTTTGTAGGAGAGAAACTGGTAATGTCCATTATTGCTGAGAAAGATGACATTAGCATTAGAAATAGAGGAGCGTCAACAGGTTTCTTGATAGTATTAAATTGATGGCACCCTTCAATGTAAGTTTAGGAAGTTGTCGTGGGGGTGTAATGTGGGGCCGATTTGGCTAATAAGAGGCGGTAAAAGCTTCTCTACCCGCCTCCTCCATTGAGCTCTATTAGAGGTAGAGATCTGAAGGGAATAACTAACTTGTAAGGATCTGAAGTCCTCAGTCTGAATCATTGTGGAGACATCACTATGCAGCAGCACTAGCTCTCAAAATCTACTTCATTTGTAATTGCTCCTTACACACTTTTTAGGCACTTACCATTGTGAGATTGCAGATTGTTACTCTTTGTTTCGGCAAGAAAAGGTGTAAATTTGTGTGGTAATTCTATGAGTTTTGCAGTGGATAAGATAGGATTGTCCGTGAACATGCTGTCGAGTTCCCCCTTCAAATGTGAATTCATTTTTGTCTGCTTAAGACAGCCATTATCAGCTCTTTCAGTCTTGTTGGTTTAGACTGTTAAATAGGCCTTCCTAGTTTGTTAGCTTGTTGAATAGACTTATTTCAAATTGGACCTTGAATGTTGTTTTTCTTTTCAAATAGCTCCCCAGCTGTGAATATCAACTTTCGTCCTTGTTTACTACTACTCTTGACGAGCCTACTTTTCCATGGACTAGGCTTTCCCTTGCTCCATGCACCGTCATCTCATAAAAGGATGTTGTGTGCTCTGTGCTACAGAACAACGATCATTATTGGAAGGTTAAAAAAAATTGTTGCAAGCTTCTACTTGCCACTAAATATTTGTCTCTGTTGGGTGAATTTAGTAATCCCTTCTCTTTTACCTTATCAAGTAAATTTTGGACTTGGATGAAATCTGTGTTAATAAGATTGAAAGAGCTGATAAAGCTTTCAATATCAACAATTTCCTTGTTAAGTATGTTTAACAGTTGTCTTACGGTAAGTGATTTGAGACTTGGCACTTTCAAAGTGGCAAAAAATATCTTAAGACACTACATGAATTGGCATTGAACACTGGAGAGTCAAATCCAAAGTTCACTCTATAGGATTTTCAAGCGTGAAGAGCAGGCAGATGATGGTTGCTACAACTGAAAAAGCCCGAACATTTTTATAATGTATCTACAGACATTGCTAACTTATTTTTGATGGCTCCTAAATGTTGTTTACAGACTTGCAGTCACAGCTACCCTACAATACATTCACATCGACAAGTCATGAGTTACAAACATTTGGCAGACTTAGTAATTCACTCGTGTAGCACATTCACTTCCAACATGGTGGGTACTGATTGCTACTCATGCTTGTGCTTGGAACATGCACTGATCTGATCTCTCTGCAATGATCTCTCTGCACTGATCTCTCGATTAACTGGACATCCCAACCCCCGTCTTTCCAGTACCCATAATATACTTGTGGAACATGTGCAACTTTCTGATACTCATCATTTTGTCCACCTTGCACAAGCTTCTTGACGAGCTCATCTGGCATATCGAAAATCTTCAGCACTTCCAGCTTTTTCAGGTATTCAATACCTAATGGAAGCTTCTCTAGTAACTTGCAACGCTGAATGATAAACATCTCAAGATAAGGCATTGCTCCCTTCTCCACATCTATGCACCTGAGTTCATCAAAATGGTCAAGACCCAGAGTCTTTAGCTTCTTGAAGGATTCTGCTTCGAAGCACAATGAGCTTCCTTCGCAAACCTGAAGCAACTCAAGATGCACAAGATTCGGCAGATTTTGGAGAGGCACACGAGGGTCATTTTTTAGGCGACTGCACCTCAGGTTCAATTTCATCAGGCTACTGAGAGAGGGTAGCCAGTGTGGTAAAGCCCCTAAGCGTCCTCTCAAGTAGATTCTCTCTAGGAATGGAGGTGGGCTTGAGAGGTGTTGTAGATCAATAACCTCATCATCATCAATAGAAGCTACCGATATTGCTTGAAGCCTGGTTAGTTTGGAGATTGACAAGCACAAATCCCTTCCATCTTCTTTTCTTAATTTCAGAATGGCCAATCTATCCAGTTGTGTCAACATTCCAAGCTCTCTTATCACACTGCTGCTACTCTCGTCATTTGCCTCTAAATAGCAGAGCTTTTGAAGGGATTGCAAAGCCCCTATTCCCCTAAGAGCCTTGAAGCCGAACTTGAAGGATGAATAGGACACATTCTTGTAGCGATAAACGAGGAGATGACGAAGCCGTTGGAGTTTCAAGATCTCAACAGGCAATTCAGTGACATTTGTGTGTTTAAGGTCTAGAGCCTCTAAGTTTTGAAGCTTCCCGATAGAACTTGGAATTGTACTGACCTCAGTGAACCTGAAACTAAGATATCTCAGATTACACCAATCAGCAACTTGAGCAGGGAACCTTGTTAAAGGAGCCGCTTTCATATCCAAAACATTGAGCAGTTTTATATCACTAGCTAAAACTGAATTCATTAATGATTTATCCACCCCAAACATATATAAAGAGCGAAGTTGAGACAAGGACCAGTTCTGTGGCAGAGTTTGCAGGGTGTTCTGTGTTGACAGGCGACGGATTTTGTCAGGCCATTCATGATTTTCTTCTTTGGCTATTTCTGCAAAGCCCTGATCAGTTGACCTTGAAGTGATAATGTCCTGCAGGATATCATGGATGCGGCAAGTCTTGACCCTTCCATCACTTCGTTTACCAGCCACCTCTATCAGGCTTCTGCTCAACAGTTCCACGAAGTAGTCCTGAGCAATTTCTTCTAGGGTCTTTCCTTCTTTCTTTTCAACAAATCCTTCTGCGATCCATAACCGAATCAGTCTCCGACATTTGATGCGGTGACCCTTGGGAAATAAACTTAAGTGCAAGAAGCAGGATTTCAGGAAGTATGGCAGATCATTAAAGCTTAGCAAAAGAACTCTCTTCAAGTTTTTGAGTTTGTCGTTGCAGTCAATTTCTGTACGAAGACCGCGACGAACTAATTCCCATTCATAGATCCTCCGTTTGTCTTTTGTGGCCAGAACGCCACTGATGGCCACAATTGCTAGTGGTAGTCCTTCACACTTCTTCAAAATGTACTCACATATCTCCTCCAGGTGGGAAGGGCAGGAATTCCCCTGAAACGTCTTCCGACAGAAAAGCTCCCATGACTGAGCGGGATCAAGTGGCTCCATAATTTTTACCAGCCCGTTGAACTCTTTGCACGAGGTTGATGCCAGATCAGCATTCCGAGTCGTAATGATCACCCGGCTTCCATGACCGTTGTTGGGCAAGGCATGCTTGACTGCATCCCATTCCTTTATGTGCCAGGCATCATCGAGGACGATCAGGTACCTCCTCCTCTGAAGCAGGTCCTTGATGATCGTCTTCAGCCAATTGCTATTCATAGTGTAGGCTCCTGGAGGGACCGGTGTCCTGATCACTTTCATGATCTGATCAAGCATGTCTGTGAGGAGCTCTTCAATCTTCAAGGACCCAGAGACATTGATCCAAGCATACACCATGAAATGTTTCTTCACAGTGGGGTCTTCGTAGACTTGCTTCACCAGCGTGGTTTTGCCCAACCCTCCCATTCCCACGATGGAGATGACCTCCCGCCCAAGAGCCCCCTCAAGTAACTGCTCGACCAGCTCGTTCTTTGGCAGCTCAATGCCCACTAGGTCAGTTTCATCTAGGAGAAGGGCATTGCCTCGGTTGTCCTGCCATGTGTTGTCTGCTCCAGTCAAGCTCGGATTTTGTTGAACCCTGTTGAATTTGTGGCGCAGCCTCCGGTGCCCATTACATATGCCCTTTACTCTGGAGCTTATGCGCTTTATCTCAGACATGATTCGGTATCGAGCCTTCACGTTCCTGATGCAGCAGGACATCCTGCTGATGAGGCTGATGAACCCGACTCCATGATCATGTCTCAAGAGCAGTGAGAACTCGTCGAGAGTATCCTCCATATCATAGGCTGTGTTTCTCAACTGCTTCACCCACACTTTGACTTTGTCGTCGCTTTCCTCTAGGGAATCTGCAACCCTGAGGAAGGCCCGGACACGCTCCAATTCTCCTCTCACTGAGAGAGCTTCTTCTTGGGCACCTGTTAGGACTTGCACCTCGCTCTCAACGAATTGTGCGAGCTTGTTGAGTAGGTAATTCACAGGGCTCTCAGCCATGCCTATAGTCTGGTGAGTGGTGATCAGGTTTTGGGTTTATGTATTGCCGAGAGGCTTTAGACTGAGGTTGCAGAAGTTGAGGCTTGTCATAGGGTCTAAACTCTTAAAAACTGTTCACTTTTAGTGAATCTTATATTTTTAGCTGCTTTGTGTGGGATCCATATCTGCTTAGCTCATTGTACAAGTTTTGGTTTATTTTAGTGATGTCCCTTTTGATTTTGCATGATCCCGTTGAATTTTTTGCGTTTGACAGCAATCTATTTAATTTTCTTGTTTCATTGGGAAAAGTCTGCAAGTAGGTTTAGTACTTTATTCTTTCGTAGTTCCAGCTTATTCAAAGAAGCTAACTAAAATTTCTTAGTTACCAGCAGAAATAACTTGCATAACGCCATTGAATATAATATAAGGTAAAATCATGGGAAGTTTCAAAGGAACTTTCATGTTTTACTTTATTGGAGTAGATTCAGAAAATTATCATATTCAAGAGTTCATCAGAATCAAGACTTCATCACCAAAGGCCAGGACAATCCATCTGTGCATGAAAAGTCAAGCGAAATTTGCGGACTTATAGCTGAGTATCGCATAAACCAAATTTATTTTCTGACCACTTTGCTGGGAAGTAGAAGAATTCATCAACTAAACTAGGGCAACGAACAGGCAACTGAGCTCAGATATTTCGTAAATTTCACTGTATAATGCTCTAAATTTTCCATGGCACTCAAGTATGAAAAGGTCAAGATTGCATTCACATAACTTGTTCATACAATTCGTACGTGTAAATCTATAGCTATAGATATGTTCGGTTCTTCTACGAGCGAAGGAGAAGGGGACCATATTTGAGAGGTAAAGCAACACATACCGAATTAAAACAAGACTGAGTACGTATGGAGCTATTAACGAAATAAATTGAACAGTCACATATCAGTCACTAATGACAGATAGCTCTAAAAAAAAGAATGACATCGACAAAATCCTTTTCAAATACAAATTTATGGGGCCTTCTCAATAAAATTAGAGCGGCCGTCGTTGTCTATTATGTGGAGTCGATTAGGATTCCATGAGGAAGAAAAGCTGTATGTGTCAACCCACTAGTCCAAGTCAAGACATGAACTCCCTCTAACAAGTTCCGAAAAACAAGCAATTAAGCAAACAACCATTTGTTACATCCATATTGTTAGGCCACCATCTCTCAATTACATAATTGTCCAAAAAATCCTAAATTTATTATGTTACGGCTTATACAGTCCTAAACTTTACAATTTTTTCTGTTTAGTTCTAAGCTTTATGATGATTTGCCAATATAGTACTTCTCTCCAAAATTTGGTCGAAAAGCCTTGATATGAACACCAGTCTTTTTACGTGACATGATCGCCGCATCAACAATTGAGCTGTATTTCATGTATATTGAAATTTGGGCTCATAAACAAAATTTGATCATGAATGTAACACGAGATAAGACATAAGATTGATTGAATCGGGTTGTTAATATGCTGCTAAAGTTTGAGATTACACCAATCCATTGTTGACATTTCTTTAGTTTGGCTCAAAGACAGAATTAGTTCATCTGAATATCCCGTTCGGTGAATACACTTGATAACGAAAATCGGAAGAACGAATTACGATTTACCTCGATGCATGTTTTGCATTTCTCATTTTACTGACCTTTTCTAGCCTTACTTAGGCATCGTGGAAAAATGGAGGTGCTGGCGCCGAATCAAAGACTCCCAAAAAGTTTGTCCATTTGATTGACCAAAATCAAATGAGCATTAGGTCCTCAAGCGAGCACCTGTGAGACTTTCAAACATGGTGAGTACATTCCGGCTCATCTAAAGAAGTCAAAGCAGTCTGTCTCTTTTGAATGGATTAGCGGCACCCTAAACTTGATCTTGGAGACTCTGGCCTTTTGAACGAGCAGCAAGAGTTGTGGATAAAAACGGTAGCTAATTTCGTCGGAGTTTCAAGGCTGCTCTAGAGATAGAGTTCGTTCGTTACTCCCGGAGATTCAGGGGACTTCATTGTGATTTACCTGCGAATAGGATATCAACTGATTTTAACCAGAACTTTTGTTTTTGATCTACCACGGGAAATTAAAATGACATACACAGAAGGTTCATATTTTGCTGACATTTGGTAGTGAACTTCCAGCAAGAACTCTAGTCTGACTCAGTTCAAATTATCAGGGGAACATTCTGTAAATAGTTTAAGGATGTAATTAAGCTAACCAGGTTTATCACACAACAAATGACCTGATTTCCTTTTCATGCAATTAAGGAAACCATGAGACTGGATATCTGCTAGAAAGTTCATTTATCATCTCATCAGCCTACTACAGCATAGCCATAGCTGCTAGGGCTGAAGGCTAGTGAAATATATGGGTTTTGACCTGGTCAAAAAAAATAAAAAAACAGAGAGAGAAAAAGAAGAGTTGAATGGTCAAAAAGAAAGTGGAAGAGGGGGAACTTCAGCCGAGAGAGAGGAGAAAAGAAAAAAGAAAAAGAAAATGATATAAAAGGAAAAGAAATGGGAGAGCTCGAGCAGAATAGAAAGAAAGAAAGAGAAGAGAGGGAGAGAAGAAGAAAGGGAAAAAGAGAGGGTTTCGCATGTGCATACCGCGGAAGCCTCACAAAGCCGACTCAACTATTTTACGCAACACCCAGTGAGTACACGTACCTCTTATTCCTCCAATCAAAGCATTTTTCCGATTTAGGGCTCAAATTTAGAATATTGGGAATATTGAGCGGTGAAGTCCGATTTTCAAGTCGTTGAGCTACAAATTTTTATGGGAATGATAATTTAGGATATTATGAAGCTATAGCATTTTACGCATCTCAATTTGAGGTTACAATTTTTCTGGAACGGAATTTTGAAGTTCGGCGCATGTTCTACCACTGTTCTGAATAGCAGCTTTGGGAATGATTTTCTGCTATTTTCGGCGAGGTTTTGAGGTGGCTAAGTTAGGGTTGTTGTAGTGCATCAAAAGGGTTTTCTAATGACTATAAGTTGGCTTGAAGCTGAATTTTGTGGAGGAAGTTATGGTGCGACGAAGTTGAGAGCATGACTGTTTCTCGTGGGTAGAAATAGGTTTCCTTTTGAGGTGAGCTTTTCGTTGGCATGTAAATGTCGTGTTATCGATAAATAGGCATAGTATAGCCAAGTCATTATTTAGGATGTCCATTTACTCGGTCGTTTGATATTATTTTTGAATTAATTGTTAGAAATTCGAGTACGTCGGCTCAAATAAAGGCTTAGTTGGTTTTTGGCTTTTTCCAGGTGAGTAATACTATCTCTTCCTTATATTTTAAACTCATGTTTGGAAGATATTGTGGGTAATACATGCTATTAGTTGAAAAATAGCATTCTTTGTTGCATAAAAACAAGATTGGGCTTTTACTACCATTTGTTGTTTGAATAAGGAAAATGTCCTTTGATTGTAGTTGGGATATTTGCTTGAAAGTGGTTTTCGAAACCTTTATCAAATGATCTTAGAAAGCTACTGGTTTATGTAAAGCATTTCAATATTTATTAAATGCATGAATTGTAAGATGGCTCTAATTCTGTTGTGGATTATTGGGGATTTGTAATTATTGGTTGATGCTCAATGTCTCTGTGAACCCTGAGGGGTATATAGGTATGCGCATACTAGTCTAAGATATCCTTGTGGGCCGAGCCACCAACTTATAGTAGGTGGAGATCTTGCTAAGGGGGGAATCTTGGTTATCTTGTCACAGATATTAAGCGTGACCATGGTTGGACATTTGAACTTGAGCTTGGTTAATAGACTAGACCATTGACATTTGATTTGAGTTTGGTTGGTGGAATTGATCATTGACAACTTTGACAAGTTTAGCCAATGGGATGGACCCTTGGTATGTGTTTGATGAGATTGACCAATGGATTCGATCATTGGTACCTATTTTGTTGTTTTCTTGAGATATTTGTAGTGTGTGTGTGTGTGTGTGTGTGTATTATGTTCAAAGTGGATTATATTAGTATTGTAAATGTGCATAGTAATTTACCGATATACTTGGAAGAAATGTGTTACTCACTGGACCGTGGTAACTCATTCCTTTCCTTTTGTCACATTTTTCAGGTCTCTCAATTAGCAACTGATAGAGCGAGAGCGCCATTGCGGGGACTTTTGAGAGCTGGATATGTGGTGTAGTTTAACGCTGCATTCTTCTAGCAGGAAGGACGGCCGTGTCATTCCTTCATCCCCATAGGATTTGGGACGTGACGGCTAGCATCAGAAACATCTTAAACCAGGAGTAAGCAATTAAATAGCGGGAGCCTTAAATCTTCCAACAGTGAAAATGCTTTTGAATACATACTCATTACAGGTTGAATATTGAATGTTTGACTTACGCCAATCCTTGGATACCAATTGTCGCACCCCAAAACTACAAGAAAATGGGATATGACACGGCTGTTCTTCCACACGAACAACACAACCTTAAATATAATCAACAACCCGATATCAACATATATGCATCCAAAACCATATATATAAGATAGGCCAATACATTGGCTATATATCAGAGTTTCTATGATCTTCCAAAGTAATATTTACAATTAGAACTCAGCCAAACCAAAAGATAACAAGCACTTTATACATTTCTTTTTTAAACCATACTAAAAAAGAATCAAAAATTTCCCCCAACAATGCTCTCGCTCTACTCACCACTAATCGAGTAACCTAAAAATATAAAAGAGAGTGAAATGAGTAACCACAGCTCAATGAATAGTACATATCTTTTAAGCATATCGATCAAGCATTATGCATGAATACAAAGCGATACTGGAACTTTATAACTCAAACCCAATGTATAAAATACATAATGAATCATATAGGAGTTGCTTCTTTGCAAATTTAGTAGAAATAAAGAAATGCATAGCATATTGCGAGGCAATAGAAATATTACCTGCAACAACTGCATTAAATGTTGCCGCATCCTCTTTTGTCATCGCAAAAACTTTCCTACTTGTACCTTGTTTTCGTTGATTCCCGTAGGGCCTACAAATGGAAGCGGCATTCCTCCACATAGAACAATGTTGCGATAGGTGCCCTTGTTGCCCGCACAAATAGCATGATCTACTCTCAACGGTAAGATTCCTTTGTATAGGACAATCTCACATGTGTCCTGTCTTCCCACATGAGAAATACACTCTTAATTTCTGGCGACGCTCACCACTATGATACTTTCCACATGTATTGCAAGGGCCTTGGTTATTCAGATTTCTGAATTGTCCTAGCCGACTAAAACCTCTTCCTATTCCACTACCACTAGTACGACTATCTTGCAAAATTGTGGGCTTAAGCCTCTTAGGTTAAGGTGCTCCTTGTGTGCTATGCTTCAAAATGCCTTGTTTTATGGTGATCGCCCATTCTAGCATGTCCTTATAAGTTGCAGACATTAAAGGACCAATAACGGAATTAATTTTAGGTTAGAGCTCTTAGAGAAAATAGTCAGCCTTATCTTTCTCATTAGCTACAAACTGCTCCACAAATATACTCATCTCATTGAAGTGGACTGCATACTCCAAAACTATAGTCACCCTAAGATATATTCACAAAATCACCTTTCATCTTTGTTTGGAATGACATAGGGAAAAATTGAGCATTGAAAGCATTCGTAAAATCCTCTCAAGTTATGGTAGTATCTCTACCTCTAAGGGCTAGCCTCATCCCCTCCCACCAATACTCTGCTCCTCCCTCCTAATGCTAGGTGGCAAATCTAACCTTCCAATCCTCGGGAATAAATTCAGCTCTAAAGATCCCATTAATCTCTTTAATCCATCGTTTAGCCATAAGAGGATCGACTTTCTCATCATAAGTTGGAGGTTTCGCCTTTCTGAATTAGGCAAGGGTGCTTGAACTACTAACTCCATCTCCACTTAGATCCCTCACATGGCGATACCAATGGGCCATCGCTTGCTCAAATTCAGTTAAAGGATGTGATGTCCTGGAATTTTTCGAACTATTTTGAGTTTTAATTATAAATGTTTCGCCAATGTACCATTAGTTGAGTATCGTTCTGAACTGATTACTCACGAGATACTAACCGAATTATAAAAGGCTAATAAGAACTCATGTGCACGTGTGACTTCTAAAAGCCACCCGTTAGTATAAGACATACTAAAGTTGTAATTGATTGACTTGGTCATGATTTTCAATCCAAATTTGGTTATCGAACTTTTCAAACGTCAAGATTAAATTATTGGATTTTAGCCTCATTAATTTCCAAAGTTTTTGGTTGTTTGGAAACCTTGGAAGAAGGATTGCCGAGCCGAAAATTCAAATCGGGACCTTGTTCTTCATTCCACTCTTTTTTTTTTTCTTCGCGCACATGTGCCCTTCCCCTTTTCTCTCTCCTCCCATTTATTCTTTTTCCCTTATTTCTCGCACATTCCCCCCTTCCTACTGCCGCACCCCCTCTGCCCCTCACGTCCCCTCTATCTCCTCTTTTTCCTTCCCCCCTTGGCAACCCCACCTCCTTTGTACTTTTCCTCTCACCTTTTGACTTTTCAAAATCTCTCTCTCTCTCTCCCTCTTTGGCTGAATCGCACGTCCAGCTACTGCTGGTCCTCCTCCTCCTCCTCCTCCTCTTCTTCTTCTTCTTCTTCTGGTTTTTCGTCTTCACCAATCCGCTTACTACTACTATGTTTCTACTTTGCCGCCAGCTTGTTGATGGCCGCTACAACCTTACAGCTCTATCGTCTCACCAACATGCCATCAAATCATCAGTGGGTCACTGCCCGTAACTGAACAAGCCCCCGTTTCTCCTCTCCTCCTCCTTCGTTTGCCCACAATAGTAGCTGTGCTACCTTTGTTCTGGCTGCCCCTGCAGCTTGGCTAGTCACCAGTTGCTATTTGCTACTCGCCGACTTGTTGCCGAAGCCCCAACGAGCCACCTGATTGGCTAGCCAACACCCCCGTTGACTGATACTACTGTTGTTGTGCTCTTTATGCTGCTGCCACATCATTGATCACCACCAACTCTCAACCACCAGCCACCATCCATCTACCCTTACACCATCGTTGAGAGCCAGCCATGAGAAGTTCAAGCTGCCAAGTCCTAGCGGCCGAACCTGAGCTACTGCTCTCTCCTCTCTCTGTGCAGTTCTAGTTCGGGGTCGAGACGACTGTCACTGTCGATAAGCCATCCTTGTCACTACTTGTCACTATTCAACCACTTTACACTGTCGGTGGGAGTCGGCTATGAGTCGCCTCAAACCACCTCAACCGCCAGAGCTGTGCCGTTCACCTCTCTCTTTCTCACGGGTTCCCCCTTAGCCGAACGGGAAGTGGGCTTTCAGCTGAGATCCGGCCCTCGCACCACCTCGTCTCAACGCACCGAAGGCATTCGTGCTTCCATCTCGCCACCGCCATTGCAATGGTGCCATCGCCTTTGCTAAACAATGAGTTATCACCATAATCCCTTGTTTAGTGTATTAATATCGATTATGGTTAGTTTAGTTTAGGACTAATCGGAATTAGGTGGTTAGTTATGGTTAATTTGACTAAATAATGATTAATTTGATTAATCTGGATTAGTGGTAATTAAGTAGAGCCTAATTGTAATTTGGGTTAATTATATGATTATTTTATTTTAAATTAATTATTTATATTTAATTATTCCGAAAATAATTAAATATTGTTTTATTATTTTTTAATAATAAATTATTGTTGGTAATAATCAATTGTGATTAATTATTTTAGTGATAGTTATTATTTTTAATAATAATTAATTAGGATAATTCCCCATGTTTAAATTAATTACTTTCCTAATAAGTAATTGTGGTAAATGATGATTTACGGGAATTATTGATTGTTGAATTATTGTGGGGTGACCATAAATGGATGTATATGGGATGCCGATTGAATTATATGTCAACTACATGCTTGTCCTTTATTGATTGAAGCATGTATGCATTGAGAACTGTGTGGACTTGTGTGGTCACGTGTGATTATTTTATTGCACCTTATGTGTGAGACCTGCAATATACTATTGTGTGAATACGAACTATATCTAGGTTGACTGATGATCGAAGAATAAAATGAGCTTAAGTGGTTATTGTGCTCATGTGATCACATAAAGGACACTCGGCATTGCCGGAAGACCGCCAACCTTCAAGTTGTGCCATGGCTCTATGAGGTCATTCAATTTTTATCGGTTACTTGACAGGAGTCCATAAGTCATGTTGCAGTAGAGGTCGGATTGAATACTCCTTTATGGAATGTTAAATGGGCGGGAGATCCAGATGTAGTTGTGCCAAACAGGGTAGGACGATGGCCGGATATATCAAGTAGACTATCAACCTTTGGGTTGTACCGAGGCCTGAGGGGTTGTAATAGTTAGAACACACTTGACTATTGAGTGCATGAGATATTATATGTGGTGTTCTAATTATTTGCTCACCTGTTGTTTATGTCTGGCACACGTGATTGGTGTCATGCAGGGTATGTGCAGCCACGAGATAAGGTTGCTTATGATTGAACTTGATTGCTGGTTATAATGAGGAATGTGCCTATAGGTAACCTCGAGGTAAATTGGTACCCTAGCTGAGACTTAGCGCTTTAACCTACTGAGATTTTATCTCATTGGTTATGGTTTAATCATTTTCAGGTCTTTGAGGGACGTGCCTAGCTGTGAATATTTTGGATTGATCAGACCTTAAACCCTAAGGATATGTGATGAAGTAGATTGACCCATTTTTGCCTTATATCTTTTGATGGTTGTTGGAATAGTGCCCAATGATAGGGTTGCACATGTATCTATTCTTTAGGAATAAACAAGGTCATTTTGAATTGTCTATATTTCTTATTATCCTTATTGTTGATGTTTGACCGGGGTTTAATATTCGTTTCCGCATGCGCATAATTATAAGATAAAAAAAAATGGTTTTGCGATTCACTTTGCGAGATCGCACTCTTTTGACCACAAGTGAATAGGGGTTATCATGTGCTCAAGAGTCAAGGCGTGACATCCTCGTCGGACTTGGTATTAGAGCTCGGTCAATACCTGAAGTGATAAGGAGCTATGGGTGTTTAGGATAGTTAGCTAGGAAGGACAATTTTTTTTATGTGCTTGTGTTTGCTATAGGATCTCTTGTCGTAAGCGAGTTTCTCATAGTTTCTAATTCCTGGTTGGAATTGGAAAGCAGGTTCGGTAAAGATTTTGCGAAATGAGCAATCTTTATCAAATAGCGCCTAGCAAGCAGATTGTAGCAAGGCAGGCTAGAATCCGAGATAAGGCACCTGGGGATCCTAGGCTGGATGGAATCCTACAGGCTCTTGAGACCCTAATAGGGTAGTAGGCTTAGGCTCAAGCTATTGTTGTTGTCACCGCCGTTGTTGCTGCTGCTGCCGCTACCATTAGTATTAGTGTTCCCGCTCTTGTTAAGGCCCCAATCCCTAAGGTGAGGGAAGAGCCTCATGTGTGACCAATGTATAAACTAGTAGAACAGTTTTCGAAGCTGAAGCCACCCAAGTTCACTGGGGTGGGTGACCCTGAGGCTGCAACCTTTTTGGCCAAGGAGATGGAGAAAACATTTGTTTTGTTGATATGTTCGGAAGAGGAGAAGGTGATATTGGTGGTTTATCAATTGTAGGGAAATGCCAGTACTTGGAGGAAAGCTACTTAAAGGGGAGTAGTTCCAGAAGGTACGGCTCTGGTGTGGGGTGCCTTCGTGGAAGCTTCTTATGGCAAGTACTTCTCTAAGTGCGTTTGAGAGCAAAAGATGGTGGAGTTTCAGCGACTCCGACAAAACCAAATGTCAATAGATCAGTATGAGGCAAAATTCTCGAAATTGTCGAAATATGCATTGATAGAGGATTCGATTAATAAGGCTAGAAGGTTCAGAGAAGGGCTGAAATTGGAAATCATGGACCATTTTGTGTACTTGAATTTGAAAGATTATAATGAGCAGTATACAAGAGGCTAGATGATTGAGAAACATCTGACCGAAAGGACAACCGCATTTGTATCATGGTTTGTGTCAAATAGAGACAACCATCAGTTTGGGAAAAGACTAATGACAAGGGGAAGGCATCATGTTCCGCCAAACCAAAAGAATAGTATAGCAAAGCAAGCAACTAGCTCAAATAGTGCATGCCGACTATGTTGTAGAAAACATGGAAATGCCCTGTGGCCAATAAGGCCATAAAGTGAAGAATTGGCCTCGTAGGTCAGTAAAAGCACGAGGGTAGTAGTCGCAGGTAGGACAACCTGCAAGGTACACACCGCAGAATAACCTAAATAGACCTCACGGTGCAAGGAAAGGTGTATACTATTACTCGAAAGGAGGTAGAGGATTCACTCTTCGTGGTTGCAGGTACTGTGCTTTTACACAATCATGCTATTTATGCTTTGTTTGACCCTGGTGCTACCCATTCTTTCATGGCTGAGCAATTTGTTGAATTAGTGAGATTAAGTCCAAAATCGTTGGGGGTAGTTTTTAATATTTCTACCCCGCTCAAGAATAGTATAATTTCTATGGTAGGATGTCCTAGATGCAAATTAGTGTTTGGTGGTAGGGAGGAAAGCATAGATTTGCTTGTACTGTAAATGTATGATTTTATGTCATTATTAGCATGGATTGGCTCACCAAGCAATGAGCCACAGTGGATTGTCATGGAAAAATAATCCAGTTTGATCTTGTTGGGAGTAGTAGCTTTGCATTTATTGGAAATCAGTGAGGACTTCCAATCCCTTTGATTTTGTCACTTGAAGTGACTTGCCTACTGGATGAAAGTTGCCAAGGTTATTTGGCAACCATAATGGATACGTTGGTGGAAGAACCAAGAATGCAAAACATTACAGTAGTATGGGATTTTTCGAATGTTTTTCTTAAGGAGTTGCTAGGGTTACCACCTAAAAGGGAAATATAATTTGTAATTGAGTTGGCCCCTAGAATTGAGACAATTTCCAAAGCACATTATCGGATGGAATTGTCAAAATTAAAGGAGCTAAAGGTGTAGATGCAAGAATTACTGGATAAGGGATTCATTCGTTCTAGTGCGTCTCCATAGGGAGCACCAGTCTTGTTCGTAAAGAAAAAGGATGGATCATTGTGTCTTTGCATCGATTACTAGCAACTCAATAATGTGACGATCAAGAGGAAGTATCCATTGCCATGGATAGATCACCTGTTTGACCAACTCCAAAGAGATTTGATATTTTCCAAAATAGACCTAAGGATAGGCTATCATCAGTTGAGGATTAGAAAGGAGGATATACTGAAAACGGCATTTCGTACATAGTATGGTCATTATGAGTTTATGGTGATGCTGTTTGGTTTAACTAACACCCTTGTAGCTTTTATGGATTTGATGAACCATGTGTTTAAAGAGTATCTGGACCAATTTGTGATCGTGTTCATCGACAACATTTTGGTATACTTGAAGAGTTCAGACGAACACGAACAACATTTGAGGATAGTGCCACAGACCCTTTGAGATCATAAGTTGTATGCAAAGTTTAGTAAGTGCAAGTTTTGGTTGACTCAAGTAACATTCCTTGGTCACGTGATTTCTGGGGAAGGGATTTTTGTGGATCCGGCTAAGATCAAAACAATTATGAATGGGCCGAGGCCAACGACGGTGACCAAAGTTAGGAGTTTCTTGGGATTGGCTAGCTACTATAGGTGGTTTGAGGAAAGGTTTTCTACAATAGCCATGCCTTTGACTTGGTTGCTAAAGAAAGACGAAAAGTTTGAATGGATAGATAAGTGCAAGTGTAATTTCTAAGAGCTTAAAGACAAGTTAACTACCGCACCAATGTTGACCATTCTGTCTGGCCCTAGTGGATATTTCACCCAAGATGATTGTAAATGAGTTACTGAGGTCACATATTTGGAGCTTAATATTTCTTTTCTTAATTTTTTGTGTTTGATGAGACTGGATATTCCTTGAATAAACTATTAAAGGGATTCTTTCTCTGTCAAACTTTCTAATAAATACTTCTCCAAGAAAGCTCTTGCCCTTGTACAGTCGAGAGCTGGACCAAGTCCGAGTGGTACCACAAGAAATCAGAAATGGAGAAGGACATTGATTACTACTGAACTACTAAAGTATAAGCAAATTGTCATAATAAATCATCAATCACTAGCGACATGAAGCTTCAAAAACAGGGTCACACCTATAGATCTATAAGAAACTTTGGGGTATTTACAAATGCGTCACCATCCATTAGGTGGAGTTGATATGGATCCCATGAGGACGAAAATGCCACTTCTACCAGCACCAATCTACTGAATGAATATACCATAGCTGGGAAAAAAAAAAAAAAGCAATTCCAAGACGCATGTTCTGAGTTGCTCATACCTTTGTTTTAATTTACAATGTCTTCCTGTTGGTACCTTCTTTTTGGTCTCCTACTTGACAATTTATCAAACATTTGGTGGACAGATTTGCGAGGAAAAGCAAGGCCCTCAATTCAAAACCCCTGCGAGAATTTCAAAGAGTGAATTCTTCCAAGATTTCAAGAAGTAAAAAAGTCTGTCTCTACTAAAATTAGATCCTTGGTGATCCTTGAAAACGAGCTTAATCAATGATAGCGACATCTAGACTTGACCATTTCAAGCCCTCAGACATTTAAATGATAGTAGTTCACAAATGCAAGCTAATTTCCTCCTAGTTGCATGGTTGCCTGGGACGTACACGTTCAAAGCAAAAATCAATTGCTTTCCTGATGTATGCGTAATTAGTTTTAAGTTAAAGCCGAGAAAATTACTAAACTAAATTTTCTTAGACAGATTTAGCGTAAACCTTTCAATGCATCTTAAAATCTCCTGAATCGATGCCATTAAGACACATCTACTCTGATACCGCTATTGATATATTTTAGTATGAACGCATTCTACTTAATTTGATTGGTTCATGTATCAGCACACCTAGCTCCGTGAATTTTTTTTTAATTCAATCGTTGTTGAACTTTTCGAAGGAACTAATAGGAAACTTAATTAATTTCTAGTCCACTCCTGTTCGCATCTCGGAAACTTCTCGGAAAAACAATGGTTCTAATCACAATTGTTATTTACTAGGCGAGTTCACTCAAAGTACTGAATATATTCTCATATTAATGTTAATGACAGTGACATTTTCCTGCACAGCTATTGACATCGGCAGGCTATTAATATTAGGTAATTGTTTCCGAAGAAAGTTGTTGAACATTTGCGGGCAACTATTTTGTTTCAAAATACCATTGTGTTAAAGTTTTCTAAAGCTTGCTAGGTCAAGTAAAAGAATCGCTGAGGGTTTATGGTAATGAAGCAACTTGGCTTCGCAAGAACTTCATAGCGGACAAGACTTTTTGAAGTGTACGCTCCTCATAAACTCAAAAAAATTCAGGGCTCTTCTTTGATTCTTCCATGGCTTCATTCTTATAGAAACATCATTCAGTGACACTAATGCAGAGATCTTTATATGTCTAGTCTCAATAAAGTATATTTCTTGCCCTTTCCAGCTAGCGAGCGACGCACCGATTCTGAATGGGACAAGGGTTCTCATCACGTAGGGCATGTGTACACGCCATTGCTGTATAAATGAGGTGGACTGTAATTTATGTGCTTTGGAAAATGGTAAGATGCGGTTTTCTTATTTAATGTTTAATAATGTAGTAAATCATAGTAGTTCGCTCGGTTTAATATCTTGCAAAAATGATTTTTCTGTTTATAACATACTTAAGATTTCTTGATGAATAATTTGCGAAACCTTTTCGTGTCAATCGATGGTGGCATTAGCTTAGAAATTGAGGGGCATCGACAAATACCTTGATAATATTAAACCGATGGTAACCTTCTGCACAAGTTTAGGTTGTTCAGTCAGACTGAAAAGTGAGTGTTGAAAATTGGAGTACTAAATTTGAAGTTTGGATAGTTTTAATCATTCAAATAAACAATGAAATATTTTTTTAATATACATAACAACTGATAGACCAATGTTATGAATGTCTTGCCAAATATAGATTTGAAGTGTCGATAATTCTAACCATTCAAATAAACAATAAAATAATTTTTAAATATACATAACAAATTGATAGTCCAATGTTATGAATTTCTTGTTAAATATAGAGCAATAATCATTATAGTAAAGGTTAAACAATACATTTGACGAGCTTGTACTTGCCATCAATTATTTTTCTCTTGAATAGATTAAGTAAACTCTCCCTTACTTACCATATTAAGTAGATTCTAGATTTAGCTAAATTTTTAAGGAAATGCTCAAGATTCTTTTCTTTTTAAAGTGAACCTAAGTACTAAATTTTAAGCGTTGATAACATTAAGTGTTAAAAAAATAACAAGAAAAAATTGTTGGATGATAATTAAAAATTACTAGTAATATCATTAGTTTCTTGAAAAAGATAAGACAATGACCATTTTTGGTAGGTTTCAACAATGTATTTAACAAGATTCTAGTTGCCACCGTTAAATGAATTAAATAACCCATCCCTTACATAGCATATTAAGTGACTTTTTGACTAAATTGAGTATTTTAATTTAATGCTAAGGATATCAAACAAGTTTAATCTCAATAACCTTCACTTTTCAATTTTCACCATTAATTGAATTATGTTATATGCCTTAAATGCACTGAATTTTTTTTTTTTCAGCACTTGCCGTTGTCATATACATATTTAATTGTTAGGACTTTGTCATACACACATATATGCATAATCATGTTTTCAGAATTGACTATTTCCTCATTAAGTATATTTAACAAGGGTCTTGGGGTAAACATCATCATTGGACAAGCTGGCAAAAATAATTTAAGACACTACACGGATAAGCGACAGTGTCAGTATCAGGAATTCCCTGCTATCAAGAGCAGGCACTTGATTGTGCCTACAACACGGAAAAAATCAGGAAATTTTTCTGACAGTGTCAGTGAACTTCCAGCAAGAACACTAGTCTGATTCAGTTCAAATTATCAGGGGAACATTCTGTGAATAGTTCAAGGATGTAATTAAGCTAACCAGGTTTGTCACACAACAAATGACCTGATTTCCTTTTTATGCAATCAAGGAAAACACGAGACTGGACGTTTGCTAGAAAGTTCATTTATTATCGCATCAGCTTACTACAGCGTAGCCATAGCTGCTAAGAACTGAAGGCTAACATCAGAAACATCTCAATCCTGGCCTTGCGAGATCATGACAGGGTTGAGCCCCTCTCATTGCGATTGTGATGATCTACTTAAATAATTTTTCTGGACGTCGAAGACAAAAGGAGCATTAGATCTTCTGGCAGTGAAAAGGCTCCTGTTACATGTTTTAGGTTTTGGAGATCAGAAAACAGGGGAAGAGCAAAGCAATCACAAAAAGACTTCATATTTACAAAATGGCTTGCTAAAACATTACACACAAGCTCTATTTATAGAGCATTGAGAGAGACATGTAAAACCATGATTGCCTTCTAACGATTAACTCCAAACATTACTAACATATTTTTGACAGTTCTTAAATGTCATTTAAAGACATACTCTCATTTGCAGCTACCATACAATACATATACAGTTATAAGTCACAAGTCACAAACATTTGGCAGATCTTACGGTTATTCACTTATGTAGTACATTCACTTCCACATGGCAGCAACTCATTGCTCCCCATGCTTGTGCCTTGGGTGGTAGCACCATCTCTCTGCACTGATCTATCGATTAACTGGATATCCCAACCCTCATCCCTCCGGTAGCCACAACGTATTTCTGGAACATGTGCAACTTTATGATAGTCATCATCTTGTCCACCATGCACAAGCTTCTTGACGAGCTCATCTGGCATATCGAAAATCTCCAGTACTTTCAGCTTTGTCAGGTGTTCAATACCTGAGGGAAGATTCTCTAGTAACTCGCAACGCTGAATGACAAGCTTCTCAAGAAAAGGCATTGCTCCCTTCTCCACTTCTACGCACCTGAGTTTGTTGAAAAGGTCAAGAGAAAGAATACTTAGCTTCTTAAAGCCTTTTGCTTTAAAGCACAATGTGCTTCCTTCATAAACCTGAAGCAACTTGAGATCCACGAGACTGGGCAGATTTTGGAGAGACACAAGAGGGTCATCCTTTAGGCGACTATACCTCAGGTGCAATTTCAGCAGGCTACTGAGAGAGGGTAGCCAGTGTGGTAAAGCCCCCAAGCGTCCATGTAAGTACATTCTCTCAAGGAATGGAGGTGGACTAGAGAGGTGATGCAGATCAATAATCTCATCTTCATCAACAGAAGCTATGGATATTGCTCGAAGCCTGGTTAGTTTGGAGATTGACAAGCTCAAATCCCTTCCATCTTCTTTTCTTAATTTCAGAATGGCCAACCTATCCAGTTGTGTCAACATTCCAAGCTCTCTCATAACACTGCGGCTACTCGCATCATCTGCCTCTATATAGCAGAGCTTTTGAAGGGATTGCAAAGCCCCTATTCCTCTGAGGGCCTTAAAGCCAAATTTCGACCATGAATAGCGTACAGTCTTGTAGCGATAAACAAGAAGATGACGGAGTCGTTGAAGTTTGAAGATGTCAACAGGCAATTCAGTGACATTTGTGTGTTTAAGGTCCAGAGTCTCTAAGTTTTGAAGCTTCACGATGGAACTTGGAACTGTACTTACCTCAGTGCCCCTGAAACTAAGATATCTGAGATGACACCAATCAGCAACTTGAGCAGGGAACCTTTTTAAAGGAGCCGCTAGCATATCCAAAACATTGAGCAGTTTCATATCGCTAGCTAGAACTTTATTCATAAATGATCTCTCCATCCCAAACATATATAGAGAGCGAAGTTGAGACAAGGACCAGTTCTGTTGCAGAGCTTGCAGGGTTTTCTGTAATGACAGGCGACGGACTTTGTTTGGCCGTTCATGATTTTCTTCTTTGCCTATTTCTGCAAAGCCCTGATCAGTTGACTTTGAAGTGACAATGTCCCGAAGAAAGTCATGGATGCGGCAATACTTGACCCTTCCATCACTTCGTTTAGAAGCCACCTCTATCAGGCTTCTGTTCAATAGCTCCATGAAGTAGTCCTTAGCAACTTCTTCAAGGGTCTTTCCTTCTTTCTCTTCAACAAATCCTTCTGCAACCCATAACCGAATCAGTCTCTGACGCTTAATGGGGCAACCCTCAGGAAATAAACTTTAGTGCAAGAAGCAGGATTTCAGGTAGTATGGCAGATCACTGAAGCTGAGCAAAAGAACTCTCTTCAAGTTTTTGAGTTTGTCGCTTCAGTCAATCTCTGTACCAAGACTGTGACGAACCAATTCCCATTCATCTATTTTGTACTTGTCTTTTGTAGCCAGAACACCACTGATAGCCACTATAGCAAGCGGCAGTCCTTCACACTTTCTTAAAATAAACTCACAAGTCTCCTCTAGATGGGGAGGGCATGAAATCCCCTGAAATGTCTTCGTGCAGAAAAGCTTCCATGACTGTTCTACTGGCAGAGGCTCCATTTTATAGACCTTCCCCTCGAATTCTTGGCAGGAGGCATATGCTAGATCATAATTCCTGGTTGTGATTATTATTCGGCTGCCACATATGTTGTTAGGCAGTGCATGTTTGACAGCATCCCATTCGTCTATCCTCCGTGTGTCATCTAGAACAACCAGATACCTCACTCCCTGTAGCAAGTCCTTGATTAACATCTTTAGCCAATAGATATTCATGGTGTCCACACCACAAGGAATCCATTGTTCGATCACTCTCACAATTTGCTGATGTATGTCCTGGAGGAGCTCTCCTATATTTGGAGAGCTAGAGAAATTGATCCAAGCACATACCCTGAAATGTTTCTTGACGTCTGGATCTTGATAAACTTCATTTACCAGTGTGGTTTTGCCCAATCCTCCCATCCCAACGACTGAGATAACTTGTGGTCTAGATGTGCCCTCAACCAACCACGCACCCAGCTGCTTCTTCTGTTCTTCAATGCCCACAAGCTCATTTTTGTCTAAAGGAAAGGCATTACCTCGGTGTTCATGCCATGTGTTGTCAGAGTTATTGAAGCCTGGGCCTTGTTCAGCTTTACTAAACTTGTGGCGTAGCCTCTGGTGTCCATCACATAAGTTTTTGATTCTGGAGTTGATGCTCTGTATCTGCGAAATGGTTCGATATCGAGCTTTCATGTTCTTCACACAGCAAGATATCCTACAGAAGAGACCAGAAAACCCAACCCCATGATCATGCGCCAAGAGAAGTTTGAACTCGTCAAGGGCATCTTCTGTGACATATGCAATCTCTCTTAGCTGCTTTACCCATTCTTTCACTTCCTCATCACTCTCTTCCAGGGAATCTGCAGCCCTCAGGGACGCACTCATGCACTCCAACTGTTTTCTCACTGAACGAACTTCTTCCTCAGCATCTCTGAATAATTGCACTTCATTGTTCAGAAAATTTGTGAGCTTCCCGATAAGGAAGTTTACGGCAGCTTCTGCCATTCTCTAATTGTGCATGTGCAAGATTTGCGGATTATAATGCTGGCAAGATCCTTTACATGGTGGCTCCAAAATTCAGGGAGTTCAGTGTGGTAATGGTGAAACGTATGATGTCCATGTTAAATTTTTTATTTTGTATCTCTTTTCCGAGCAAATTATATTTTATAGTCCTTTTACCAACTGCTGACGTTGTTATTTACTCCTTCCAACTATTCCATTTATTTGATTTCTGCAGATGTACCTCTTAATGCGAGAGTTTTTGAATGTTTCAATCTTTCTACGAAGTAACACATAATTTACCAGATAACTTGATTTGTAATTCTGTTTTTTGTTTTTGGAAACAACCGACCTGGTTTTAACCACAAAATCACTGACTAGGCAACCCGCTGCAAGTTTGGAAGAAAATTACATGTCAATGTTACTGGAATATATCATTTTAGGATTTCCATGAACGACAATTGAATTGACCAGCTGAGTTCCTAAAAGTTTTTTCTAGTCAAGTTAATTGAATCTTTTTTTGCGGGCTATTGTTGCTTGACTTTGGCATACTGATGATGCACCATAGGCTTTCTCAAGCTTGCATTTCTACCTAAAATTTAGGAATGAAGTTAGGTTTGAGCTGTTGAAATAACTTAAGATCAGGTCATATGTTACAAATTGCTTGTCAAGACTTCACAACTCTCACCTTCTCAGGACCTCAAACTGAATGATCCTCCCCCCGATCCTGGAGGAAACCAGATCAGCACAATCTGTGGACCAAACAACCTCCAACCTTATACAAGCTGCTCCATCTCCACAAATCAGTCCCATCTTGGCAACAGGCCACTTCTTCAACCACTATACACCTCCTCATTTCAGGATACCAGTTTTACCTACAAGTCTGCACAATTCTTCCATTCAACAGTTTCCACCGCCATTAGCATTTAGCTGCAAACTACAAGATTAACCTTTTTTTTCGGCCGAAACATTCAAGATCAATTGCTTACCTCTTTTAAGTTGATTGACAGGAAACCAAACTCTATACTTGATGACATTATCGAAAAGTCAAATCGACTGTTTCTTCCTAGGAAATTGGGGCGAATTCATCCAAAATGGTTGTATATGATTTACTGAGGTCACATACTTGAAACTTAATATTTATTTTCTCAAAATTTTTGTGTTTTATGAGACTGGATATTCATTGAATAAGCTACTAAGGGATTCTCTCTCTATCAAACTTCCAAATAAATACTTTGTCTGTAGTCTTCAAGAAAGCTCTTGCCCTTGCACAGTTGAGAGAGCTGGACCAAGTCCGAGTGGTACCTCAACAAATCAGAAATGGAGAAGGACATTGATTACTACTGAACTACTAAAGTATAAGCAAATTGTCATAATAAATCATCAATCACTAGCGACATGAAGCTTTAAAAACAGGGTCACACCTATAAATCTTTAAGAAATATAGGAGTATTCACAAATGCGTCACCATCAATTAGGTGGAGTTGAGTTGGATCCATGAGGATGAAAATGCCATTTCTACCAGCACAAATCTACTGAATGAACGTACCATAGCCAGGGGGAAAAAAAAGAAAGCAATTCCAAGAGGCATGTTCTGAGTTACTCATACCTTTGTGTTAATTTACAATGCCTCCCGTTCGGTACCTTCTGTTTTGATCTCCTACTTGACATTTTATCAAACATTTGGTGGACAGATCTGTGATGATAAGCAGGGCCCTCAATTCAAAACCCCAGCGAGAATTTCAAAGGGTGAATTCTTCCAAGATTTGAAGAAGTAAACAATTCTGTCTCTACTAAAATTAGATTCTTGGTGATTGTTGAAAACGAGCTTGATCAATGATGGCAGCATCTAGACTTGACCATTTCAAGCACCCAGAGATTTGGATGATCGTTGTTTACAAATGCAAGCTAATGTCCTCCTAGTTGCATGGCTGCCTGGGACGTACACGTTCACTCAAGGCAAAAATCAATTGTTTTCGTGATGTCTGCGTAATTAGTTTTTAGTTAAAACCGTGACAAATATAAAACTAAATTTTCTTAGACAGATTTAGAACAAACCTTTCGACGCATTCCTAAACCAATGCCATTGAGACAAATCTACTCTAATGCCGCTATCAAAATCTTTTAGTATGAACGCATTCTACTTAATTTGATTGGTTCATATATCAGCACACCTAACTCCGTGAATTTTTTTTATCCAATCGTTGTTTAACTTTTCGAAGGAACTGATAGGAAACTTAATTTATTTCTGGTCCACTCTTGTTTGGCATCTCAGAAACTTCTCGGAAAAACAATAGTTCTAATCACAATTTCTTATTTACCATGCAAGTTCACTGCAAGTACTGAATATATTCTCATACTAATGTTAATGAGAGTGAAATTTTCTGTAATAGAAGGGCTCAACAAGCCCAGTCCATGCCTCTTAAAAGTCCAAACCTAGTCCACCATCTTTTCCCCTTCGCTTCAGGAAGAGGAACTTGGCAGATCAAAAATAAAAAGGAAAGAACTAGAAGTAGAAAAGATAGAGGAGAGAGAGAGAAGGAAAAGAAGAAAAGGGGAAAATGAGAATATTTTTGGCATGGTCACTATCTGAACGACTCGCCAAGCCAACTCAGCACTGTTCCACAATGCTAGTAAGTGATCAAGGCCTCTCATCATCTTTTGAAAGGAATCGCCACAATTAGAGCTTGAAATTCGGAATTATTGGGGATTTGTGTGGCGAAATCTGATTTTTGAGTTGATGAGTTGTGAATTTCTATGGCAATGATAATTTAGAATTTTGTGAAGCTATAAAATTTTGCTCATCTCAATTTCAGCTTATGGTTTGCCCGAAACGAAATTTTCAAGTTTGACACATGTTTTGGTCCTATTTTGAATAGTAAGTTTGGAGCCAAATTTCAGCTATTTTCAGTGAGGTTTTAGGGTAGTTGAGTTAGGGTTGTTGTAATATATCAAAATGGCTTTCTAAGGACGATAAGTTAGCTTGAAACGGAATTTTGTGGAGGAAGTTATGACACGATGTAATTTAGTGCGCAAGCTACACCTAGCGAACAACAATAAATTTTTGCTAGAGGCGAGCTTTCCATTATTATGTGAGTGTCATTTAGTCATTTATTAGAATGTCATTTTACTCGATCTTTTGATATTGTTTTTCAATTAATTGTTATGAACTTGAGTGTAATGGCTCAGATAATTGCCGTAGTTGGTTTTTGACTTTTTCCAGATAAGTGATACTATTTCTTCTTTGTAATTTAAACTCATGTTTGAAACATATTATAGATTATATATGCTATAAATTGATAAATGGCATCATTTGTTGCATAAAAATATGATCAAGTTTTTACTGCCATTTTGTTGTTTGAAATTGGGAATTATTCTTTAATTTTAGTTTGAATGGCTACTTGGAAATGGTTTGTGAAACCTTTATGAAAGAATGTTGAAAAGTTTGTGATTCTTGAAAAGCGCTTTGATATTCAAATATCAAATACTTAAGTTGTAAGATGATTTTGATTTTGGTTGTGGATTATTCGAAATTTGTAATTAATAATTAATGCTTAATGTCTCTGTGAACCTTGAGAGGTGTGTAGGTATGTGCATACTAATCTATGATATCTTTGTGGGCCAAGTCATTAGCTTATAATAGGTGAAGACCTAATGAAGAGAGGAATCTTGATCGTCTCGTCACGAGCGTTAGGTGTGACAATAGTTAGACATATGAGCTTGAGTTTGGTCAATGGAATTGACTATTGACATGTAATTTGAGTTTAGTCGATGGAATAGACCATTAACCGGTCTTTTGATGAGTCTAGTCAATAGAATAGACCATTGATATGTGTTTTATAAGATTGACCAATAGACTGGACCATTAATATCTATTTTGTTATTATTTTGAGATACTTGTATTATAAATATATAATGTTAAAAATGGGTTATGTTTGTATTGTAAAAGTGCATTGTGATTTCTTCATCCATTTAAAAGAAATGTATTACTTACTGGACCATGGTAGCTCATTCCTTTCTTCTTATCATTTTTTTAAGACCTTTAGTTAGTGCCGTTAGAGTGAGAGTGCCATCGCGAGAACTTTTGGGAGCTGGATATGTGGATATAATTTAAGACTACATCCTTTAAGACTACATCCTTTGCAGAAAGGACGGCCGTGTCACTCCCTCATCCCTATAGGATTTGAGATGTGATATTTGTTGGTATTAGAGCTTAGGTTATAATATTTGGGTGTAAATTTTATGAGATGTTGCGATGTTGTGTATTAGTTTATAGCATGCGTTAGTCTTGTGTTACTAGGACATATGTTTCATTTTAAGTCCAAATGATCGTCAGTTCGACTCAAAGCAAGAGAGCCAAAGTGATTCATAAGATTTCAAGTTTGGTAGTGTCGCTACCAAATCTGAGGAGAAAACTCTGGATTTTTCCTTCTTGTGAAGTTTGTGTCAGTTCTTATGTGCTTTGACTTTCAAGGTTTTGAGGATACGGATTTAATAGAAAGGCCGAAGAATCTAGGCTTCAATTGCAGAACTTTAGAAAAGGAATAGAGGAAGCAAAGATTAGAATGAGCCCTTGAGACTTTAAGGTGTGAAGAGACAAAGAAAGAACTTAGATTAGAAAAAACAAATAACAATGAAGGAGAGAAGTATTTTTCCCTTGCAATTAGTTGTTTTTCTCACTCAACCCTAATAGAATTCTCTTCTGGAGTGCTCTCTTATTAGAGAAAATGTCTCGTTTGTCTAAGGACAATGATCTGACATTCCAAGGTGCGAGAATGAAGGGTGGTTTAGAGATACGGTGTATCGAGAATCTTCACTTAGTTTGCATCCCAAGGGCTTCACATGGGAAATTCTATTATTGGAGGAAGTTTCAAGCTGAGAAATAGAGAAGTTCTTGTACTTCTTCAATCCATGCATTATACCCATGGAAAGAGTGTACAAGTCAGAAATAGGAAATTCTGAGTGGCAAAAAGTATTGCATTAGCTTGTTTGCATGCAAGGGAGAGTTTGTTGTTCATGTTAAAGAGGTCACATTTGGCCAATTATCCTTGAATCACTGTGATGTATTTATATTGCGCACTGCTTTAAAAATGTTTCTTTTCAGTAGGTACAACTCTAGCATACAAGAAAGAGCTAGAGCTTTGGAAGTTGTTAACTACATTGAGTAAAATAAGCATCATGGAAACTGTGAGGTGGCATAGAGGAAGGGAAGTTTGTGGGCGATGCTGCCGCCAGTGAGCTCTGGAGTTTCTTTGGCGGCTATGCTCCTATTCCATGAGATTCACCATCTACATTCCAAAAGCAATAAAAGAACATACCCCACATGACTAATAGACGCCCAGAGGGAAAAGGATACATAGAAGGTATTGGTTCTAATAGAGGAGAACTTCAAATGGATGATGATGCTTGTCTATGATTGAGCCACATGGTGCTTTTACCATCGTTACCAAAAGGTTAAAAAAAAAAAAAAAAACTTAGAGGAGAGGCTGAGGTAAGGAATGCCTTAGCGCATGTATTAGCTGTCCTTACCAATAAACCATATCTTTTGAATGAGCAAGTATTGACTGCGGCAGATTTGGAATCAAATATGATTGTTAAAGCTGTTGTGGTCCCAAAAAAGAAAAAGAAAAATGGGGATGGTGACAAGTAATACATTGACAAAAAGAGAGCTGTCCAAAAAAACTAAATCCAACATTCCAATATTTGACATGGAGGATATTGAGGAGAGGGTCGAAGGTTATGATGATGAGAGATCATTGCCTATGTCCCCAAAAGCTTAGAGAAATGCTTTGGTTAATTGCCAGTCTTCATGGTAGTGGCATTCATGGAACAAGGAGGGTTTCCACCATCTACCAATCCAGCAACCCTCTCGATGGAAGTGATTCATATTATTAGTTGCAACTATGACGACAAGATCGAGTGGGCTAAAGAGATTACATGCATATATGATTCTGTCACAAAAGATTTCTTAACAGGGTTTAAGATGCATGCTTGATGTTGGATCTCTATATACAGGATGCCTCCATACCAGCATCCAACAATTCTAAGACTTAAACAGCCATCATTAAGGCATATGATGACAGTCACATGTATTGAAATGCATGAATGATGTGAATCCAGAGAAGAGGCAATGCAAGCTTCAATTTTTTTGTTGACTTCATGCCCGAGCTTAGTGGACTTGATTTAAGCATGTGAAAAAAAAAAAAACTTTGTTGCCTGAATTGTCGATGGTTATTGCTCATATTGGTGAGAAGAGTTCTTTATTGTTGCTAAGCAGTGTGCGTGGGCATTAGGAAATGAGGCCGACGAAGAAGAAGGGCTAAGAAACATTCTGCTTTCACTTGAAGCCTTACTACCTCTAGCAAGAATGATACTTCATGTCATGCCTCGACTCTCAAGGTCACGGCAACCTCATTTCACTTGAGGTCTAGTTGTACGACGTCCCAGGTACTGTCGTCGACCAATTCATTTTTATCTTGTAATTAAGAACATGCAAAAACGAACAACTCCCAAACCAAACAACAGGGATAGCAACAACAGCAGCAGAGGAAAGACAAACACCATTTCATATATCTAAAAGTTAGCCAGTACACCAACAAATACAAACACGTCTTACTACAGGCGACAAGCTAAGACTTACTCAAAAAGGGACCGGCCTAACTAACCTAACATTGTACAAGTGCCTACTCGCTGGCCTCAGAGGGATCACTCTCTTCGATCCTCGGGTACTACATCATCTAAGGCCTAAAAAGGTCAACCACAACGAGTTGAGATAAACTCAGCAAATTAAAGTCCTAAGCCCCGGTTAGGAACTTCGCTCGCCTCAGGAGTTTAATATACAACCTAATCCAGCAGTCAGCACAATGCAAAGAGAAACAAAAGTATAGGACAGTTTAATAAGCAGACACAACCACAGGCGATCCTACTTGGCCTTGGCACACGTGACCTGCAGAAACTATCATTTAACTCATCACGACATTAAGAGCATGCGAATAATCAGAGCATCTCACACAACTTTCTCATGTCTCACACATGCTCCAATTATTACGACCCCTCCTCCTGGGCCACAGTACAACCTTATGGTTGGCAGATCCTAGCTAAACCAACTTCGTCCTTTTTACCTCGAGGTACAGCGACATCAAAGGCTTACTCTCAAGACAGCATTCCCGAAGGAGCATAGGACCCACCCACTACCGCAGCCCCGCAATTGACAGAGGCCTGGGACTCGCCCCCATACCGCAATCCCACATAGAACCCCTCCCTGTTAGGTATCTGACCGAAGTCAGGCGACCCACTGGCCACGGCATAACCTCATAGGGATTGGCAGTCTTCCGACAACGCCGGGTTTTCTTATTTAATGTGATCATGCAACACATCATCAAGCAATCCATTTATATGTTTGCTTTGTCGTAAATGCAACATCGCTCATACTCATGTGAGATGCCATTTCAGATAACCCACGCAATATGTCATGCAGTATTACTCTACAATTCCAAAATTCCAAATTCAACCAATCAACAATCACGTACATTCCCCAATTCTCAAGAATAACTCAATAAATCAAACACTTTCACTTCCACTCGGTCTTCGATCGTGCATTTCATCATCATTAACGCATATAATTAACAATCGACACTTCAATAAAGCATAACAACCAAGAACACAACAATTTGAAACCAAAATTTGCTTTTGTATGAGCAGCGCCGTGAACAGTGATCGTGAACAGTAAATTCATTCGAAATTAAATAAATAAATAAAAAGAAATAAAATTAATCATGGTTAACAAATTAACTCAACTCTAGTTAATCTAACCTAACCATGGTTAATTTTTAACCTTAGTTACTTTTAAAACTAACCATGGTTACTTTAATTAATTAACCTTAGTTACTTTATTACTAACTATGGTCAATTAACTAACCCTAGTCGGCCTTAATTAACCAGCCTAATTAACCAATCAACCTTAATTAATCACAAATACACTAATTAACCCCTAAGCAAGATTAACCCCTAAACAAGGATTAGGAAGTTAATTTACTTGGATTGGAAATCCGACGACACTAGCATGTAGAGAGGAACGAGGGCTACGAGGGGTAAGCTCGGGGATGGCAATGGACGATGAACGATAGCCAGAATGGGCCAAAATAGCCCTCGGAACACTGTTTATGTGGAACTGACCAGGAGAGGGAAAAATGCCGAAACAGGTAGTCCGGGGGGACCAGGGGTGACCAGGGGTGCGCGGTTAGCTTCCTAACTTCCAGGACTATACTTTGAGCGGTGGTGGCGGCTTTGGTGATGGCGGCAAGGCTGTTTTTGGGCTGGAAAACAGCATGGACAGCAAGAAACAACAGAAATGGAAGAGAAAAGGAAGAGAAAAAGGGAGAGAGAGAGGGGTTGGGCTGGTGCATGAATTTTCGGGGAGAAAGAGGAGAGAGAAGGAGCTACTGAAGACTTGAATAAGGCCAAGGCAAGTGGGCAAGCCACTTACTTCAAGAACCAATAAAAAACAACAAAAAACAAGCATAAACAAAGCCCACTTGGGCACAAAAGCAAAAGGCCAAAAGAGAGAAGCCCATGGGTTGGAAATGGAGGGGAACTTGGGCCAGCTTGGGCCTCTCTTGGGCTGGGCTGAATGGGTGCAAGGCCCATTGGGCCACCGGTTTTGGGCCAGCCTACCTGTGGGCCCGAAACCCGGTCCAATTTTTCCTTTTTCCGACACTTCCACGCCCAATAGAAAATTCCAAAATAAATGAGGCGACATCCAAATATTTAATCCTAATATCACTGAGAAGTCAGTTCCCAAAATCGGATTAAAAATCAAGGCTAAATTGAGTCGACTGCGACCGTAGTACAATTTGGATTATCAGGCGCCCCTTTAGGACTTTCCTCACTTTTGACCCGTGGTCAACCATTTTTGGATCCATGTTAACGTCAATTCTAGAGTCAGGGATGTCCCTCGATTGTCATGTGATCCCGGGGGCTCAATTGATAATCCTAAGTACTAGATGAAAAGGATTCGGTTTATCGTCGTTTGTAGTTCGTATCGAAGTCGTGCGGAAATCACCTGCAGATCGACTTCGTACTTCTGCTGAATCAATTTATTTCCGTTTCCTTAATAGTCTAGTACTTAGAGGGTATCATTCCCGCCCAGGTCCTCTTGGTCGAAGGGTTCGTTTTTGATCGAAATTACGAATCGCACGTGTATCGTTTCCTATCGGCGCCTCTCTATAATCCGTTATCTCATGAACATACAGTTTGGAAAATTTGTACTAACTAGGCCTTCGACTAATATTGTCCTTTTATAAAATCTTAAAATGGGGTCAATTTTCAGGATGTTACACTTCACAAGGTTTCAACCGTGAGAACGGCTGTCTAAATGTTGTCAAACTTAATTAAGGGACCTAATTCCAAGGTAATGACCGATTTGATCAAAAAAATGGATGGAACACTGGATACAATTGGTTGACACTTAAAAAGGGCAGATGAGGAGTAAGGAGTAGAGATTGCTTGGGTAGTTGTACACAATGTTACCTAAACTCTGCAATATTGGAATGAGTAATTGCAAACTACTAGATGTCACCAATCTTTCAGCATGGTGTCGAACAACATCATTCTTCACCAATGAATTATTTGCAAAATTTGAAATGGCTAAATGCTATCCTCCTCCTCAGAAGTGAAGTCACAGATGGGGTGATGAAGGTCATTGTAAAATGTTTAAAGAGTGAGCACCAAGTCTTGAAGAAGGAATTAGCATGGGTATTATCTAATATAGCCACTAGTTAACACAAAAGGTTAATATATTCGAATGATGTATTCCTATTGTGATGTCATAAATTTTGACCTATTTCGAGATATGTGAAATAACTAGTTTATCAATGCTTTGTTAGCTACGTTTACTGTGAGTTGGCCCCTCATGAGTTAACTAACTATTCGAAAAAGCAATTAAGAATTAATACGTGTACAACTAGTAAATTCAATCATGGATAGACCGCTCGACCATAAGGATCAAATAAGATGATACTACACTATTGCAAGCCAATTAGGCTACGCATAGTAACCATTATATTTCTATTTTTAGAATAGATTTATATTCCAAACTAGTTTCTAGAATATAAATCCATTTGGTAAAATAATTTCATTTTTCTATTTCTAGAACAAATTTCTATGCAAGAAATAGATTTGGAATAGAAATCAGAAAAAAAAAAATTTTTACTTTTCTATTTATAGAATAGAAATCAGAAATTGTTTATTTCTTTCTTACTTCTCACCCAAAAGAGTTTATTGCCGTCTATTGCTCACCACCACCATCACCCCCGGCCACCGCTAGTCACCACCGGCACCGGTCGCCACCAGCGCCGATCACCAACTACTACCCTCAGCTGCAGTCGACCGTCGCCCTTAGCTGCCGTCAATTGCCGTCGCTACCCCTCCTATTGCCACTGCCACTCGAGAAAGTGAAATTTTATTGATTATCAAATGAATTTTTATTCCAAAAATAGAAATTTTTTGTTGTTATCAAATGCGTTTTTTGGTTCAGAAACTCATCTAAAAATAAAAATAGAAAAATATATTTCTCTTATAGAAATCAATTTCTAGCTAGAAATGATATCATTCACGCTCTTAGTGAACGAAAATAAATCGATTCAACAGAGGTACAAGATTGGATTGCGGGTAATTCCACACAACTTTGATATTAACTATGAACGATGTTAACTCGATTTCCTATTAGCCTTGTACTTAGGGTGAGCAATCAATCCCTTATGATTGCATAACAATCGAGGATCGCCTTGATTTGAATAGGTACAATCGTCGATTGAAAAGCTATCAACCACAGGTCAAAAGCATAAAAACCCCTAAACGCCGCTCGATAATTAAGTCATACTAAAATCGTGATTGATCAATGTTACCCACAAATTTCAATCTGATTTCGATTGTCGAACTTTTAAGGATGTCAATACTAAAATATTAAACATTGCCTCATTGATTCTCGAATTTATTGGTAAGCCTAGAAATTATTGGAAAATGATTCAACGGGCCGAAAAATTGGAATCAAGAGGAGTTGGACTGACTGAAGACCCAATGGGCCTTGTGCTATTAGGGGTCAGCCACGTGAGCCCTAAGCTAGCCCAAGTGGGCCCAATTAGGCCCACCAAGCCCAACTTTAAACCTTTGAGCACAAACCAATTTTATTCAAACCCGTTTATGCGTATCGTATGGTATACTATACTTTGGGAATTTACCAAATTTCCCCTTCTAGAACTTGCATTAAATGGGAGAGCACAAAAGGAAAGAAAAGTCAAGGAAATGATGGAAATTTTTGGGGAAATGGATGAAGCCTCTTGGAGAAACCTTGAAGAGGGATGTCTTCATCTTTTCTCTCTCTTTCCTCTCTCTTCCCCTTGGGCGTCTAGACCCTCCTTCCTCCCATTTCTCTCTCATTTTTCTCTCTTTTCCTCTTATTTTCTTCTTGTTTCTTTCCCTTGGACACCCCCTTGCTATCTGGACCTCTACTACCCACCATCCTTGCCTCCTTGCCACTATTTTGGAGCCGTCCAAGCTACCATGCATGCCTGCCGTTCGCCCACCCGTGCCGTCTGCCTGTCTCCTTCTCTCTCGATTTCACCGAACTAGAAACCGCCTCCACTGAGACCCATTTTTGCCGAGCGTCCCCTCAATGTTTTGGACGTAGTTGTGCATAGCCCTTGCCATCGCTATCGCATTCGTGTCAATGGAATCCCAAAACCGTGAGTTGTTTTCCTAATCCCTTAATTGGGGGATAATCTTGCGTAAGGGGGTAGTTTAATTAGTCTAAGTGTGATTAGTGGTTAATGAGGGTGATTTATGCTTGAGTATGGTTTATATGCCTTGATTATGCTTAAATGAGTTTATGATTGTTAATTATTTATGGGAATGATTAATTATAATTATATTAAATTGTGGAAATTAATTAATTATTTTATTTTATTTTATAATTTCGAGTTATTGTTTATTTCTGAATATTAATTATTTTTGGGGAAAATAATTAAATATGATTATTTTATGGAAATTGATTAAATTGAGTAATTTTGTGAGAAATTAACTATGGTCTATTTTTCTAAAGTCAATAGTATTTATATACTACATTATTAAGTGACCTTGATTTATTAAAGAAAGGTTTTATTAAATGGAATTGTTTGGGTTGGATAATTATTTATGGGATTGGTGAATAATTATAAGTATTTTGTGGGAGTTAATCTATTTTATTGGAATAATTGACTGTAGTATTGTATACTTATAAGTGAGTATTTTTGGACATAATCATAGTTTATACTTATTTTTGGGATGATTTAATATTTAGGGGAATAATTGATTGTTGTTAGTTGTGAAGACACATGTTTATTTATTATTGAATATTGAGAAACATGATTGAATACCGTTAATTATTGAGGTATGTGATTATTTTGGAAAATCATGCAAGTATTGTGATGTTAACTGGTCGGTATTGATTGTCAAATTGTAACTTGAATTGCTATTTGATGACTGTATTTGGAATTGTTGAATTATGCAAGTTTATGTGACCATTGATTATTGCTGCATTACATTATATGTGTGATAACTACAATGGCATGTCATGTGAGCATGAACCATAATTGCATTGATAATAGAGAAAAGAAAGAATGAATTGATTAATGGTTGTGTTGCATGGTCATATTAAAAGGAAAGTATGGCATTGTCGGAAGACCGCCAATCTCTCAGGGTTGTGTCGTGGCTATTTGGTTGCTTGATAATGGTCAATTGCTGAGTCACGGTAGAGACCGAACTAATGCTCTTTCGAGAATGTCGTCTAGAGGGAGGCCCATGACATAGTCGTGCCCACGGAGGGAACGATGCTGATTTTGGACCAGTAGACTGTCAACCATAAGATTGTGTCGTGGCCTAGGGGATTATAATAATTAGAGCACGTGTGGGTACTAAGGCATGGGAAAGTTCTCTAAGTGCTCTGATTATGTGAATGCTTATTGAAATTGCCATGGCTTGAACTATATTGTTTATGTAGGGTTCATGTACCAAGCCAAGGTGAGATCGCTTGTGATTGCATATAATGGCTGCCTATGATTGAGGTTTCTTTACATGTTATAGATAGGGCAAAGCAATAATCACTTTGCAATTGATCTGACATCGATAATAGGTTGCATGATTAGGTTGCACCTAAGGTGAGCGAATTTCCTAATTGAGGTTTAGGATTATAACTTACTGAGATTTTATCTCACTGGTTATTGTATAACCATTTTCAAGTCCGTATGATAGAGAACTGACACATATAATAGCTCGTGGCCGTATTTAAAGGAAGTATATTAACCTTGGCTCTATTGGTTTTGTTGACTTGATAAGAAGATGTCATTGTAAGGGTTTGTACTTGTGAACTTCCTAGGGTTAATCAGTTATTAAATAAAACGACACTTTTGAATGTGTTTTCCAGTTGGGTTTATCTATTATCCCTACTTTTGTAATTGACTGGGTGATGGTGATTCGCTTTTACATGCGTTTAATTAAAAGATAAAAATAATCATTGGCGACGCATCTTGGGATGTTGCATCTAAATGACTGCAAGAGAATAGAGGTTATTGTGTGCTCGAGGATCATGGTGTGATAGTTATGGTTATTACACCCCCTCTTGTCAGCCCCATTTGATATAAGAAAAGAGGTGGCATATGTTCTAAGAAATCATTGTGTTAGCCCAATAAAACATGATGCTAGGCCCTATCTCATTTGGGAACACTTAATTTCACTTCTAGGCAGTGGATGCCTCTTATTGGGACTTCAATTTATAAAGCTAGTTTTGAGAGTAATGCCTAATTGGGAAGGGCCAAAGCTTGTAGAGCAAGAGAACGGGATTGAACCCATGGAAATGTTCCAGTTTCATGAAAACAAAGGACCTGTGAAATAAAGAAAATGATTTGGTTGACAAGTACTTTGAAGAGGATTACGAGGATGATGAATTAGCCAATTAATTCAAGCATGACCCCAATTCTTGGCTTTTGAGTTTGCAATGGTGTACATTAGGCTTGCATGATATATTGGCATCAGCTTTCTTCTAGTGTCAAGAGAAGTGTCAACCAAATTGTTCAATATATGGCATATATTTGGATTCCTTGATGAGGACCGATATCGTTAGCAAAGTCGAGAAGATCTTTAGTGAAGTGCATATTGCACAGTAGTGGAGCCATTGGCATTAGTGGAGTAATTGCAACTCCATTTTAAGTGGGAATTTGTCTGCTTCAGACAATGTGATGGCAGAGAAATCACACCATCTCATTTGTCGGGAAAAAAACACTACGAAATTGAACTAGCCTCAATGGAAAATTTTGACCTTGTTTTTAGTGGAAGGGAAAAGATTCTAAGAAGCTGGTGAGCCTCAAGCTAAGCAAAGAACAAAGAGAAATTTGGTGGGTGGTGTACAAATAAATTCTGATGAATAGTAGCTTCCATTTTTTTTACTCGCTACTTCTCATGGGATCCATCACAAGCAAATGTGCATGGCAACTCAATTGAGCAGGAACTTGCTCTATTCAAGGGTGGATCACAACATTTAGAAGTGTCCGTGAGAAATTTATGGCCAGCATGCTCTAGAGAGAGCACCCAAGAAGGTTCTATAAGAAATCCACTCAATTTTAATGGCGAGGGCAAAATGCATCGCCTATTCTTGTTGTCCTAGGTACTAAAAAGTTGGGTTTCAGAAAACCAGCTTCCTTAGCCAGTGGTGTCTCTTGACAATGTTAGTGTCAATCAAGTTGAAGGAAGTGATGCCAACAATATGCCAATATGCCCATATGAATGACTGAAAGTGAGATCCACAGACCTAGTTACAGGCATTGATATCACAAGAAAAGAGACATTTATTTGTAGAAGAGTTTTGAGAGATATTTGGAATCACAAAAAAGGAGCTTTCTATCAACTTCCTAAGTGGAGACAAAACAAGCTAAAGATGTCTTTCTATCTATTTTAGATAACAAACATTTGATGCACCCTTTGCAAATCTTTCAATTGTTGGAAATATAGTGGATGGCATTTCTAATAGGAGTGGTGGGGTTGCTTGCAGATTAAAGTATCAAATGGTTCATTCACTCGAGTCTAGAATTAGGCTTGATGATCAATGTTTGTTTTCACTATAGTGAGAAGTCAGAATTAGAAGCAGAAGGGCGATAGGAGCATCTTGAAAAACTCAAATGCAAGTGGGGCATATCACTATGGATTTTATTGCTGGTTTATTGAGAGGGCCAATCAATGAGAATGTTACATGGGTAAGGCCACTTGATAGCTCAAGGAGAGAGCAAGGTACAATAACCTCATTTATTTGAAGATTGAGTTAGGTTCAAATTTTGAGAACAAAATTTTTGTACGGAGGATAGATTGTAATAGATGGACTCAATAAGCCCAGCCCACCATCTTTTCCCCTTCACTTGAGGAAGAGGAACTAGGCAAAACAAAAATAAAAGGGAAAGAGCTAGAAGTAGAAACGAGAGAGGAGAGAAAAAGAAGGAAAAGAATAAAAGGGGGAAAAGGAGAATATTTTTGGCATGGTCACAATCTAGACGACTTGCCAAGCCAACTCAACACCATTTCACAATGCTGGTAAGTGATTGAGGACCCTAACCGTCTTTCGAAAGGAATCATCGCAATTAGGGCTTGAAATTCGGAATTATTGGGGATTTGTGCATTAAAATCCAATTTTTGAGTCATTGAGTTATGAATTTTTATAGCAACGATAATTTAGGATGTTGTGAAGCCATATCATTTTGCGAATCTCAATTTGAGCTTAAGGTCTACCTAGAACGAAATTTTCAAGTTTGGAGCGTGTTATGGTCCTGTTTCGAACAATAAGTTTGGAGCTGAATTTCAATTGTTTTTGGCGAGATTTTGAGGCAGTTGAGTTGGGTTGTTGTATTATATCAAAATGGCTTTTTAAGAACTATAAGTAATCTTCTGGAGGAAGTTATGGCACAATGAAATTTAGTACGCGAGCCGCGCCTAGACGACAACAACAAATTTCTACCAAAAGCGAACTTTTCGTTGTCACATGGGTATTGTTTTATTGACAAATAGGCATATATAGTCAAGTCATTCATTAGAATGTTTTTTTACTTGGTCTTTTGATATTGTTTTTCAATTAATTATTAGGAACTTGAGTATAACAGCTCGGATAATTGCCATAGTTGGTTTTTGACTTTTCTTAAATGAGTGATACTATTTCTTCTTTGTGTCATGTTTAAAGAACATTATAGACTATATCTGTTATGAGTTGATAAATAGCATCATTTGTCGCATAAAAATATGATCGAGTTTTTACTGTCATTTTATTGCTTGAAATTAGGAGTTATTCTTTGATTTTAGTCTCAATGACTACTTATAAAATGGTTTGTGATACCTTTATGAAAGTATGTTGAAAAGTTTGTGGTTCTTGAAAAGCGCTTTGATAGTCATATATCAATTGCTTAAGTTGTAAGATGGTTCTGATTTTGGTTGTGGATTATTAGAAATTTGTAATTAATAGTTAATACTCAATGTCTCTATGAACCCTGAGGGGTGTATAGATATGTGCATACTAATATTGGATATCTTTCTAGGTCAAGCCATCGGTTTATAATAGGTGAAGACCTAATCAAATGGGGAATCTTGATCGTCTCATCACGAGCATTAAGCGTGACCATGGTTAGACGTTATGAGCTTGAGTTTGGTCAATAGAATGGACTATTGACATATAATTTTAGTTTAATCGATGGAATAGACCATTGACATGTGTTTTGATAAGTCTAGTCAATGGAATAGACCATTAGCATGTGTTTTACAAGGTTGACCAATGGACTAGATCATTGATATCTATTTTGTTATTATTTTAAGATACTTGTATTATGAATATATTATGTTGAAATTGGATTATGTTTGTATTGTAAATGTGCATAGTGATTTCTCAATTTGATTAGGAGAAATGTATTACTCATTGAGTCATGATAGCTCATTCATTTCTTTTTATCATATTTTTTTAGGACCTTCAGTTAATGCCGTTAGAGCAAGAGTGCCATTACGGGAACTTTTGGGAGGTGGATACGTGGATATAGTTTGAGGTTGCATTCTTTAGTGAAAGGACGGCTGTGTCACTCCCTCATCCCTATAGGATTTGGGGTGTGACATTTTCCAACACAGGTATCAACATCGGCCAGCTATTAATATCAGGTAATTGTTTCTGGAGAAAGTTGCTGAACATTCGCGGGCAACTACTTTGTTTCATAATGCCAGTGTGTTAAAGTTTTCTAAAGCATGCTTGGTCAAGTAAAAGAATCGGCTGAGGGTCTATGGTAATGAAGCAACCTAGCTTAACAAGAACTTCATAGCGGACAAGACTTTTTGAAGTGTACCCTCCTCATAAACTCAAAAGATTTCAGGGCTCTTCTTTGATTCTTCCATGGCTTCATTCTCATAGAAGCTTCATTCAGTGACACTAAGGTAGAGATCTTTACATGTCTAGTCTCTAATAAAGTAGTGCCCTTTCCAGCTAGCGAGAGACAGACTAAGTCTAAGTGGGAAAAGGGTTCTCATTACGTAGGGCATGTGCACACGCAATTGCTGTACAAACGAGGGGGACTGTAATTTATGTGCCTTGGAAAATTGTAAAATGCAGTTTTCTTATTTAATGTCTTTCTAATGTCGTAAATCACAGTAGTTCACTCGGTTTAATATCTTGCAAAAATGATTTTTTTTTGTTTATAGCATACTTAAGATTTCTTGGAGAATAATTTGCGAAACCTTTCCAGGTCAATTGACGGTGGCATTAGCTTAGAA
Source organism: Corymbia citriodora subsp. variegata (assembly GCA_014858505.1). Taxonomy (NCBI): domain Eukaryota; kingdom Viridiplantae; phylum Streptophyta; class Magnoliopsida; order Myrtales; family Myrtaceae; genus Corymbia; species Corymbia citriodora. The sequence goes on from CM026414.1 coordinate 8,630,807, forward strand.
ACTGAGGGGCATCGACAAATACCTTGATAATATTAAACCGATGGCAACTTCTACACAAGTTTAAGTTGTTCGGTCAGACTGAAAAGTAAGTATTGAAAATTGGAGTACTAAATTTGAAGTTTGGATAATTTTAACCGTTCAAATAAACAATAAAATAATTTTAATATACATAACAATTGATGGTCCAATGTTATGAATTTCTTGCTAAATATAAATTTGAAGTATCGATAATTCTAACCATACAAATAAATAATAAAATTATGTTTTAATATACATAGCAATTGATAGTCCAATGTTATGGATTTCTTGCTAAATATAGAGCAATGATCATCATTGTAAGGGTTAAACAATACATTTGACTAGCTTGTACTTGCCATCAATTATTTTTCTCTTGAATAGATTAAAGTAACCCCTCCCTTACTAACCATATTAAGTAGATTCTAGATTTAGCTAAATTTTTAAGCAAATGCTTAAGACTCTCTCTTCTTCTTTTTTTAAAGTGAACTTAAGCACCAAAATTATAAGCGTTGATAGCATTAAGTGTAGAAAATAACAAGAAAAAGTTGTTGGATGATAATTAAAACTTACTAGTAAATAGAATTAGTTTCTTGAAAAAGATAAGACAAAGACCATTTTTGATAGGTTTCAGAAATGTATTTAACAAGATTCTAGTTGCCACTGTTAAATGAATTAACTAACCCGTCCCTTACATAGCATATTAAGTGACTTTTTGACTTTATTGAGTCTTCAAAGTTAATGCTAAGTAAGGATATCAAACAAATTTAATCTCAATAACGTTTACTTTTCAATTTTCGCCATTAATTGAATTATGTTATATGCCTTAAATGCACTGAAAATTTTAATTTTCAACACTTGCCATTGTCATACACACATTTAATTGTTAGGACTTTGTCATACCCACATATACGCATAATCATGTTTTCAAAATTGACTATTTCCTCATTAATTATATTTAACAAGGGTCTTGGAGTAAACGTGATCACTGGAAAAGCTGGCAAAAATAATTTAAGACACTACACCGACAAGCAACAAATACTGGAGTCAAATTAAAAGTTCGCTCTGTAGAATTCCCTACTGTCATGACCAGGCCCATGATTGTGCCTACAGCACGGAAAAAATCAGGAAATTTTTTCTGACAGGGTCAGTGAACTCCCAGCAAAAACAATAGTCTGATTCAGTTCAAATTATCAAGGGAACATTCTGTAGATAGTTCAAGGATGTAATTAAGCTAACCAGGTTTATCATACAACAAATGACCTGATTTCCTTTTTATGCAATCAAGGAAAACATGAGACATTATCATCGCATCAGCTTACTGCAGCATAGCCATAACTGCTTAGAACTGAAGGCTAGCATCAGCAACATCTCAATCCTGGAGTAAGCAATTAAATGGCAGGAGCATTAGATCTTCCAGCAGTGAAAAGGCTTTTGAATAAGAACTCATATCAGGTTAAATCTTGAATGTTTTACTTACACCAATCTTTGGATACCAATAGTGGGCCTTGCGAGATCATGACAGGGTTAAACCCCTCTTGTTGCCACTGTGATGATCTACTTAAATGATTTTTCCTGACATCAAAGAAGAGAGGGACATTGCAAAATGAATACAAGGTAACTAGCTCCTGTTACATGTTTTAGGTTTTAGAGATCAGACAACCGGGGAAGAGCGAGAGCAATCACAAGAAGACTTCATCTTTACAAAATGGCTTACTAAAACATTACAAACAAGCCCTATTTATAGAGCATTGAGAGAGACGCGTAAAACCATGATTGCCTTCTAACTATTAACTCCAAACATTACTAACATAGTTTTGACAGTTCCTAAATGTCATTTACAGACATACTCGCATTCGCAGCTACCATACAATACATTCACATTTACAAGTCACAAGTCACAAACATCTGGCAGATTTACAGTTATTCACTTATGTAGTACATTCACTTCCACATCGTGGGAACTCATTGCTCCCCATGCTTGTGCCTTGTGTGGTAGCACTACCTCTCTGCACTGATCTATCGATTAACTGGATATCCCAACCCTCATCTCTCCGGTTGCCACAACGTATTTCCGGAACATGTGCAACTTTGTCATAGTCATCATTTTGTCCACCGTGCACAAGCTTCTTGACAAGCACATCTGGCATATCGAAATCTCCAGCACTTTCAGCTTTGTCAGGTGTTCAATACCTGATGGAAGATTCTCTAGGAGCTTGCAACGCTGAATGACAAGCTTCTCAAGAAAAGGCATCGCTCCCTTCACCACTTCTATGCACCTAAGTTTGTCGAAAAGATCGAGAGCCAGAATCCTTAGCTTCTTAAAGGCTTTTGCTTTAAAGGACAATGAGATTCCTTCATAAACCTGAAGCAACTCAAGATGCACCAGATTGGGCAGATTTTGGAGAGACACAAGAGGGTCGTCCTTTATGCGACTGAACCTCAGGAACAATTTCATCAGGCGACTGAGAGAGGGTAGCCAGTGTGGTAAAGCCCCCAAGCGCCCTCTCAAGTACATTCTCTCAAGGAATGGAGGTGGATTAGAGAGGTGTTGCAGATCAATAATCTCATCATTATCAAAAGAAACTATGGACATTGCTCGAAGCCTGGTTAGTTTGGAGATTGACAAGCATAAATCTCTTCCATCTTCTTTTCTAACTTTCAGGATGCCCAACCTATCCAGTTGTGTTAACATTCCAAGCTCTCTTATAACGCTGCTGCTGCTCTCTGCATCTGCCTCTATAAAGCAGAGCTTTTGAAGGGATTGCAAAGCCCCTATTCCTCTGAGGGCCTTAAACCCAAATTTGAAGTGTGAATAGGATATATTATATTCTTGTAGTGATAAACGAGGAGATGACGAAGTTGTCGAAGTTTCAAGATGTCAACAGGCAATTCGGTGACATGTGTGTGTTTAAGGTCGAAAGTCTCTAAGATTTGAAGCTTCATGATAGAACTTGGAACTGTACTTACCTCAGTGCCCCTGAAACTTAGATATCTCAGATAACACCAATCAGCAACTTGAGCAGGGAACCTTTTTAAAGGAGCCGCTAGGATATCCAAAAAATTGAGCAGTTTCATATCACTAGCAAGAATCATAAATGACCTGTCCATCCCAAACATATATAAAGAGCAAAGTTGAGACAAGGACCATTTCTGTTGCAGAACTTGCAGGGTTTTCTGTAATGACAGGCGACGGACTTTGTGTGGCCGTTCACAATTTTCTTCTTTGGCTATTTCTGCAAACCACAGATTGGTTGACTTTGAAGTGACAATGTCCCACAGAAAATCATGGATACGGCAATACTTGACCGTTCCATCACTTCATCTAGCAGCCACCTCCATCAGGCTTCTGTTCAATAGCTCCATGAAATAGTCCTCAGCAACTTCTTTGAGGGTCATTCCTTCTTTCTTTTCAACAAATCCTTCCGCGACCCATAACCGAATCAGTCTCTGCCGCTCAATGAGGTGACCCTTGGGAAATAAACTTAAGTGCAAGAAGCAGGGTTTCAGCTGGTATGGCAGATCATTAAAGCTGAGCGAAAGAACTCTCTTCAGGTTCTTGAGTTTGTAGTGGCGGTCAATCTCTATACCAAGACTGCAACGAACCAATTCCCATTCATCTGTTCTGTGCTTGTCTTTTGTAGCCAAAACACCACTGATAACCACTATAGCAAGTGGCAGTCCTTCACACTGTCTTAAAATAAACTCACAGGTCTCCTCCAGATGGGAAGGGCAAGAACTCTCCTGAAATGTCTTCATGCAGAAAAGCTTCCATGACTGTTCTACTGGCAGAGGCTCCATCCTATAGTCCTTCCCCTTGAATTCTTGGCACGAGGTGTATCCTAGATCATCATTCCGGGTTGTGATGACTATTCGGCTGCCACACATATTGTTAGGCTGTGCATGTTTGATGGCATCCCATTCGTCTATCCTCCATGTATCATCTAGAACAATTAGATACCTCACTTCCTGTAGCAAGTCCTTGATTAACATCTTCAGCCAGTAAATACTCATGGTGTCTGCACCACAAGGAATCGGTTGTCTGATCACTCTCATAATTTGCCGACACATGTTCTGGAGGAGCTCTCCTATATTTGGAGAGCCAGAGAAATTGATCCAAGCACATACCATGAAATGTTTCCTGACCTCTGGATCTTCATAAACTTCATTTACCAGTGTGGTTTTGCCCAATCCTCCCATACCAACGACTGACAGAACTTGTGGCCTGGAAGTGCCCTCAACCAAACCTTGCAACCAGCTGCTTCTTCTGTTCTTCAATGCCCACAAGGTAATTTTTGTCTAAAAAAAGGCCTTACCTCGGGGTCCACGCCATGTGTTGTCAAAGTAATTGGAGCCTGGGCCATGTTCAGCTTTATTAAACCTGTGGCTTAGCCTCTGGTGTCCATCGCATAAGCTTTTGATTCTGGAGTTGATGTTCTGTAACTGGAAAATGGTTCAATATCGAGCTTTCATGTTCTTCACACAGCAAGACATCCTACAGAAGAGCACACCTAACCCAACCCCGTGATTGTGCACCAAGAGAAGTTTGAACTCATCGAGAGCATCTTCAGTGACAGATGCAATCTCTATTAGCTGCTTTACCCATGCTTTGACTTCCTCATCGCTCTCTTCCAGGGAATCTGCAACCCCCAGGCATGCCCTTATGGACTCCAACTGTCCTCTCATTGAACTAACTTCTTCCTCGGCATCTCTGAAGAAATGCACTTCATTGTCCAGAAAATTTGTAAGCTTTCCATTGAGGAAGTTTACAACAGCTTCTGCCATGCTCTAATTGTGCAGGTGCAGAAGTTGTGGATTATAACGCTGGCATGATCCTTTACATAACTTTTGGCAATAAGTAATTGAGGTCACATACTTGAAACTTAATAGTTCTCTTTTTAACATTTTGTGTTTTATGAGACTGGATAGTCATTGAATAAGCTACTAAGAGGATTCTCTCTCTTATCAAACTTCCGAATAAATGTTTTGGCTTTAGTCTCCAAGAAACCTCTTGCCCTTGTACAGTCGAGAGAACTAGACCAAGTCTGAGTGGTACATCCACAAATCAGAAATGGAAGAGGACATTGATTACAACTGAGCTACTAAAATATAAGCAAATTGTCACAAATAAATCATCAATCACCAGTGACGTGAAACTTTGAAAACAGGGTCACACCGAAGCAGTTCCAAGACGCATGTTCTGATTCATTCATACCTTTGTATGAATTTACATTGTCTTCCATCTAGTACCTTCTTTTGTGTCACCCAGTTGGCATTTTATCAAACGCTTGGGGGACATACTTGTGAGGAAAAGAAGGGCCCTCCAAGTCAAAACCCCTGCAAGAATTTTAAAGAGCGAACTATTTCAAGATTCCAAGTAGTAAGAAAGTCTGTCTCGATTAAAATTAGATTATCGGTGATCCTTGAAAATGAGATTAATCGATGCTGGCAACGTCTAGACTTGACCATTCAAGCGCCAAGGGATTTGGATGATCATAATTATCAAATGTATGCTAATTTCCTCCTAGTTGCCCGGTTGCCTGGGACGTACACGTTACTCAAACCGGAAATTATACTGTTTTCGCCATGCGTACGTAATTAATTTTACATGAAAATCCATGAAAAATCCCAGCATTAATATGATTAATTTTGGTCGAAGTTGTTTGGCTTTGTCTGAAAGATCTTAACTAGTTGTCTGCTCCTCTTCGTCTTTATCTCGGTCAAGCACTTTGCTCCGTCTTCGTGACTCGTTCGAGCACACTGATTTTCATCAAGTACACACTTTTATTTATGGTAATCTTCTTGTTTTTTTATTATTTTTTTGGGTTTATTTGTCGAATTCGTTCAACTTGTTTGAAAAGATCCCAAGCAGTTCTGTGAGTGTTCATTCTTTTGATCTCGTTTGTCGAACTCGAGAAATTCCAAGCAGCTTGTTTGTCGAATAAACCTCTGTTTTTCATGAACTTTTCGAATGAGGCCTAATTGAAACAACTAGTTCTTAGTTGGGAGACCATGAATGAAAGGAAAAGAGTGTGCCAAGCGAGAACACAGAAATTAAACAGAGAATAGAAAGAGTGGAGGGATGAGTGAATGATGAAAATATTTTTTATTTATTCATTTTTATAAAAGATACAAGTAATCATTTTTAAAAAATTATTTTTCAAGTTATTCATTTTCCGTAAAACATACAAAGCCTTAGGGTAAGTTTGTTTTAAGAAAAATTTCATAATAAAAAAATATGCTTTTTGGGAAATCATTTTCTATTAAATTGTTATCTCCTTTTCAGGTTAAGAAATTCATTTTTCTAACTTTAAGCATGCATAATTTCTTTGATGGAGTTTTTCGTCGATTGATCGTTTTTAGTAAACTAAATATGTGAAAGTCAAGGAAAAAATTTTTTTACTAAAATAAACACATCCTTGATAGCTATTACAAAATTTTCCAGTTATAAAGAGGAAAGATTCCTTGCGAAGAGAAAGAGCATCTGCTGAGAACGCCACCGTCGTATTTTATCTGGTCGGAGTTTCGTTGCTTTTGTGTGGATTACGGTTGAGTGCACATAGTCAGTAAAATATATTTTTATTCGGAGAATCTTTTCCTCATTTTTTTTTCTGCTGACACTTCTATTATTATTATTATTATTATTATTATTATTATTATTATTATTACTATTATTATTATTATCCTCCTCCTCCTCCTCGAATGCTCTTGAGAGGATTTCTTAATTAAAATCGGTTTTATCATATTATGGTATGTCATCCTTCACTTGCTGACTGTTTTTTCGTGTTGCTGGTTTCTTAGACAGAACTAGTTGGTGCTGAGAATTTTACACAATAATCAAACTTCCTCGAGGATTCTCCTAGGAATCCTACTTTTGGATTTCTTGCTCATCGCTTAACACGTTGAGTTTTTTCTACAGATCTCCCAATAATCCCCTTTTATAATTCTTATTTCATTTAGCTCAGGACAATTTTTTTTGTTCACTATTTTATATGCATAAAAAAAGTTTCTCAAATGCATCCCTAAAATCAAAATAGTTATATTAGGTTAAATGTGTAGGTCGCTCTCTTAGTGTCTTGGTTATTAAGAGATCTTTTCCCATTCTTTCATAAACACGACTTTCCTGAAAGACTCATAATATCTTCATAGAGAGACTAAGACTAACTCTTATAAACATAATAAATACAATATATGATTTCTAACTACTTCAGAAGATAATGTCTCCTGTCAGACAGACAAAATATATAAACAATGACTTTTCCAAATGTGTGTCAGCTTAAAAGAATTAACTAATGGCAACACCATAATTTTTTATGCGGTCACAGTCAAGCATGAACCAATGGAAGCTTGGTTCGGCTCTTTCATAGTTTGTCAATCCCTTCATCTTATCTTCCCCTGTTATTGCGTGCTCCATGAAAACCATCTTATAATATGCAAAAAAATGGATTAAATAATGTGCAAAACATAAAGATTGGCGATATGTTAGGCATAGCATTGAATAAGTGCCTAATCTTTACATCAGCCAAAGCAAAGTGGATGATCTTTACACTTTATGAGTAATTGTTCAATTAGTTATAAATCTATCGTACTGATACCAAGACGAAGGAATATAACTCGGCTATAGAGTGTCACTTTGACACGACGGAAGTCATTAGTTTGAATTTGATTATCTCTAAAACCAATGCGAGTTTTTTTACTTTGACTTACTCCCTCACAATTATTTGCGATAAAATTCCCCTCGGAAAGTTATGCAGAATGAAAAAAAAAAATCACCCAGAAAAGATGCTAGAGTGATGAGTTACATTATTGCAAAATTTTGCGCAATCAAATATATTTTAAATGGGAGAAATAACGGGAGAAGTGCTGTAATGCTCGGGAAAGTGATAAGATTAGGTTCGATTGAATATTTTTTTTCCTTACACTTTAAAATCCCAGGAAAGCGATCTCCATTTTTGATAAACTGGGGCTGCATTATGGGCCATCTAACGTCACTAGTCAGCTTTACTTTCTGTTGCTCTGTGAAGGCCATATTTGCCTCCTAGCAACTTTCTCCAACCATCCATTTGATTAGTAGTTTGCAAGTTGGTAGCATTACCTGCATGTAAAATTGATAAAATATAAAGGTGAGCGACATCTATAGCTATGACCTGTTTAATCACAAGGCTGGTTGGAAGAAGATATAGACCATCGGCAAAAGTCAAAAACCAAAATAAATAAATAAAAACGGATTAAACATCTGTTTTTGGACTTTTTCAATTGGTCAATGTCATTGTTTGGAAATTTTTTCGGTAATCGAATCCTTAAACTAAAGATAGCGATGTGGGCAACTTCCCTTGGCCATGGACGCAGCAGAAAATCCGTCAGGTCGGGATATGTTCCTAGAGATTGGAATAGAATTTGAGTCAATTGCAGTAGGTAAATCGCAAAGAACTTGCAAATGTCGAGAGCCGAGCAGGGGACGGGCTTTGCGAAAACTAAAATATCAACGGCAACATGGCACAAAACCAAAAACTTGGGGTGCAAAATGTAATTCAGCCACTCTTATTATTTGTTGGTCCTCAAATCTGATATATTAGGTGCGTTGCCTCAGGAAATTGTAGCATTGGCGTATGTCCTGGTTGTTCGAGGACTAGGAGGACGAGCACATCGAGAGGTTGGATGCCACTTGGCTGAAGCAGTGCCTTTTACAGCATTGTAATGTCCGAAACCGAGGTAACTATCCCAAGAGGAGTCGGCATTGCCTGTAGAAGGAAGCATGTGAAGAAGGCTCAGCTAGCTCCGAGTAGTTTGGAGGGTTTTGCATGCCCAGATATATGACATTGAGTAGGCAAGCAGATACTTGTGTTTCTGCGTGACACGGTATGACATACCAAGGAGTCGTAAATTGTATTTCGTTAGGACTGAGGCAACATTTTCCCTTTGCCTGTCAGGTGACATGCTGTAAGCAAATGAGCTTACCATCCAGCGCATTCCTCTTATCCTGTTAATTCTGAGAATTCAACTTCCTCGTGTGCGTGGCCGAGGATCAATTTAATGGCATGTTTAGCAAGGTGAAGTGATTGGCAGGTGTCTGTTGCTTGGCGACTTACTCGAGAATGCTAAAGCTTTTGATTGCTGGAGATCCCCCCAATATGTCGCAACTGTCAAAACAAGGAACCTTGCTGGCAATTTGCACTCAGAAAAGCATTCTGTCAGGGAACGCACACAGATCAGTAAACACATGGTCTGGTTTACAACCTCATCTATCAAAATACTAGGTGGATCATTTACCGAACATATGCAGGCCAAATTGATGTGGTGATAATAGTAGGATAACAAGAGACCTGGAACAAGCAGCGGACAGTATTTAGTTTAGGCTGGCGTTAGATCACTATTACTTCCAATGTATCCTCTATCTGTCAGTGAGATTGCATTTAACAGACATACAATGAACAAGTAGAAAAATTGTGCCAGGGCTCCAATCTGTATATAAAAGTGGCAACGAATATATGTATTTTGAGCCTTTCTCATTAATGGCAGCTCTGGATCTTCCCACTAAAAAAGGCTTTTGAATAGATTCTGTTCTTTCCCCACTACGCAATCTGTTGTGTTGAAAAACATACTTCGGTTTAGTTGTCTATTATAGGTTGGTCATCTTTCATTGGCCAAGCTGCAAGCCTCTTATTATTGTACAGTGACTAACATCAATGATGCCCAAGGAGAAAGGGAATTTCACGAGGAGAAAACAGGGAACTAGCTGCTTCATTCATGTCATTTACAGGCATAGAAAATAACCTTAACTTAGAATTTACATTTTTTTACATGTGCCTGACATCATCAACATTTGCTATACTTACTGTCAAACTCTCACTCATGTGTACATTGCAAACATTATGCACATAAAATTCTCACATCACGAAAAAAGAATCAACACATTACTTCCAGCATGGAGGGAACTGATTGCTCCTCATGCTAGTGCCTTGGCGTGGAGAGGCATCGCCCTCGGACGATCTCTCTATCGATTGGACGTCCCAGCCTCCATCTCTCCAATATCCATAGTAAACTTCTGGAATGCGAGCAACTTTCTGATAATCCTCATCCTTCTCATCTCGCACGAACTTCTTGACCAACTCATCAGGCATGTCGAAGAACTCAAGTACTTTGAGCTTGGTCAAATACTCAATGCCTGATGGCAGCTGCTCCAGTAGCTTGCAGCGTTGAATGATCAACTTTTCCAGGCAGGGCATTGCTCCTTCCTCCACTTCCACGGATCTGAGTTCGTCAAAATTGTCAAGTCCCAGAATTCTCAACTTCCTAAAACCTTTGGCCTTGAAGCGTAAGGTCTTTCCTTCATAGACCTGGAGCAGCTCGAGA
>CM026414.1:8642979-8662930 GCA_014858505.1 Corymbia citriodora subsp. variegata
ATGCCCACTAGGTCAATTTTATCTAGTAGGAGGGCATTGCCTCTGTGGTCCTGCCATGTGTTATCTACGCTGGTCAAGCTTGGATCTTGCTGAGCCCTGCTAAATTTGTGGCGCAGCCTCCGGTGCCCATCACATATGCCTTTTACTCTGGAGTTGATGCGCTTTATCTCGGACGTCACGCGGTATCGAGCCTTCAGGTTCCTGATGCAGCAGGACATCCTGCTGATAAGGCCAGTGAACCCGACTCCATGATCGTGTCTCAGGACCAGAGAGAACTCATCGAGCGCGTCCTCCATTTCGTAGGCTGTGTTTCTCAACTGCTTCACCCACACTCTGACTTCGCCATCGCTTTCCTCGAGGGAATCTGCGACCCTGAGGAAGGCCCGGACACGCTCCAATTCTCCTCTCACTGAGAGGGCTTCTTCATGACCGCCTGTCAGGTGCTGCACCTCGTTCTCAAAGAATTGTGCAAGCTTTGTGAGTAGGTGACTCACTGGGCTCTCTGCCATGCCTCTTAGTCTTGTGAGTGGTGGTGAGGTTTTTGGTTTGTGTTGCCTAGAGGCTTTAGGCTGTGGCTGCAAAAGTTGAGGCTTTTCATAGTCTCTGAACTGTAAAACGTAGTGAATCTTATATTTATAGCCGCCTTGTGTGGGATCCATGTCTGCTAAGCAGATCGTACAAGTTTTGATTTATTTAGTTATATCCCTTTTGTTTTCCCATGTTCCTGGAAAATAATTTTGCCTTTGACAGCAACCTATTCAATTTTCTTGTTTCGTGTGGAAAGGAGTGCAGGTTTGTTTAGTATTTTATTCTTTTGTAGTTTCATCTTATGGGAATAATTCAACTAAAATTTCTTAATTGTTAGAAGAAATAATTGGTACAACGATGTCGAATATAATATATCTAAGACAAAATCACAGGAAGTTTCGAAGAAAGTTTCATGTTTTATTTTATCTGAGTAGATTCTTAGCTAAAACCACGAACACCTTATTTAGATGTGCCCGTTCCAAGTTCACAATCATGTCATTTTCTCCGTGTAGTTTATTAGCTACCACTTTCCCAAGGCCCCACCCCCCCCCCCACCCCCACCCCCACTCCCTCCCCAACTTGGGAAAGTAGAGAATCGAACTTTCCACCTCCCTTTTCATGTGGAAATGATGGCCATTACGGCAACCCCTAATAGTTACCAACCCTTACTTGATCATATCATTATGTCAACCTTTCTTCTTGAAAAACTTGCATTGCAAGGTATAAGAGCTAAGTTTGGCTAAGATCGATGGAGGAAAATTTCAGTCAATTCAGAATATCATGGTGTTCGAGAGATCATCAGAATCAAGACTTCAACACCTAAGGCCACGACATTCAAGGGAAATTCAAGCAACATTTCATAGCTGGGAAGTAGAAAAATTAATTAACTGCAGTAAGGCGACAAACAAGCAAATAAGCTCAGATTATTGGTGAACTTCACTATACACTGCTCTGATTTTTCCGTGGCATTACCCTACCGTATCATCTCAAATATGAAAAAGTCAAGCTTACATACAAATGACTTGTTTATATAAATCGTTTGCGTAAATCTATAGTGATATATACGTCTTGCTTTTCTACTGGTGAAGGAGAACGGTCCAATTGGAGAGGAAAAGCAATACCCATCGAATTAGAAAATGGACATTGCGTAAGAAGCAATCAACCAAATAAAGTGGAGCGTCACGTTTCACTCACTAAGGACAGGTAGCACTAAACTATATAATGACATCAACTAAATCTTTATAGAGCACGAAATTATGGCGCCTTTTCGATAAGATTAGAGCGGCTGTCGCCGTCTATTATGTGGAGTTGATTAGGATTCCATTAGGAGGAAAAGCTGGCTTTGTCACGCCACTATTCCAAGTCAAGACAAGAAAAGTATTGAAAAACATGCAATTAAGTCAACAACCATTTGTTACCTCCATGTTAGGCCACTGTCTCTTAGTTTAGTGAAAGTATTTCACTTTTCGATCAAATTATAGATCATACCATCAATATTCTATTGATAACCTCGTATTGCTATTCCTCCGCCTGATCAAGACAAGGGAAGGATTTCAGACGGATGAACTAAGTTCGACTGTGATTGAATCAAATCGAAATTAACATATCTATACACATACGATAGGATATTTCTGCAATTTGATTAAACTATGCTTAAACAGTGTCAAATTAGCTATGTCGTGCAGAAACTATGCATTTCCATTTGAGGTTATGTTTCATGTATATTCAAATTTGGCCTTCTAAACCAATTTGATCATCGAAGTAAAATGAGTAAGGACATAAGACTGATTGAACCGGGTTGTCAATCCATCGCTAACGTTCGAGATTATAGCAATACATTGTTGACGTCGCTATAAGGAATTCCTTTTTACCCTCGATGCGTGTCGTGCACTTCTCATTTTATTGACCTTTTTATTGCCGTGCATCAGGGAAAATGGTGGTGCTGGTACATAATCAAAAGATTCCCAGAAAGTTTGTCCACATGACTGACCAAAATCAAATGAGCAATTAGTCCTTAAGCGAGCTCCCGTATAGACTTTAAAACGTTGCGGATATATTCTTGCTCATTCAAAGAAGTCAAAAGTAAATCTGTCTCTATTGAATGGACAAGGCCAACCCTTGACGCTTAACTTGACCTTTGATGGCCTCATTTGGAGATTTTGGCCTTGTAACGAGCTCCAAGAGTTGTAAATGACTACTGGCTAAGAAACAGAAGCTAATTTCCTAGAAGTTTCATAGCTGTTCTGGTGATAGAGAGTGCTCGTTACTCCGGGAGATTCATGGGATTTCGCAAGCATTTACCTGCTAATAGAATATCAACTGATTATACAAGGGTTCATGTTTTGCTGACATTTGGTAGTCCATTTATCTTGTCTGCTACAATGGATTCGAGGGCCACGTGTCAGAAAGTTAACGGGGGTTTCTATCAATATCATGTACACGTGAACGTGAAGAAACCTGGCTATATTTGCTTAATTGGATTACAATCTCGCTCTCTCCTTCCTAGAATAGACGGGAGCAATCAATTTCTCAGCCTCTTGGGATCCACTTGAACCTAATCCATCATCAGGCCGCACATCAACTCGAGGAGTTCTGCTTTGATACTATCTATAGCGACCCGATTCAATTAATTTGGATAACTTGTCACCTTGAAATATTAAGTGTAGAATTTTCGACCTGAAATGGAAATTACCTGTAAATTGACTAAAAAATTACTCTGCTTCTGTTTAGATATATGCTGGGTGGTGTTTGTGCTTGATAAGAAGTTGCGTTTATGCTATCCTCTAAATAGGCATCGTGGACTCTGTAATAAAGGTTCCCTAAACCACATAATTATTTATCATTGTTATCATGTAACTCTAATTTTTACTACCCAATTCTTCAATTTTTTGCACTTTTACTTTTCTGTCAAAAGGTGTTTTCTTTTTTTACCCCATGCCGAATTGGATTCAAGGCATCTAAAACCAAATTTCTTGCTTGAGTGTGTTCAAATCGTTCCAGACCTTGTCTTCAAGATCCAAGATCAACTTCTTGTTCCATTCTCGATAGCAGTCATTTGTCTAACAAACGAGGACTACTGTTGCATCGAAGTTTTCGATTTGTTTAAGTCAAGCGATAGAGCGATCAAGAATTTTGCCAACCTGTGCAATATTGGCGCAAACAGGATCAAGCCTTCAAAGGAATATTCAGACAAGACAACTCAAAATGGAAACCGGATAAAGATACTTCATTTACTTGTGATACTCATCACACGTAGATTTGACCCTATAAGTCATGCAGCTTATTTCAGGGGAACAAGGCTTTTGCTTCTTGTAAAAGTCATCTTGTACTAGATCAACATCAATTCAATTACTTGTTTTCTGTATCAAGAGAATTTCAATTTAATTTGCAGATATGCTGCTCAAGAGGATTGCGAGAAGTTTCCATGTTCTTTGGAGTGTCGATTTCTTTCCTGGCAACACATGTTAATTGTCGGGAAGCATCCGATCAGCTCAGCAAGATTACAACTAATAACGATAACCTAACATGGGATTTCGTGAGTACATTCACGATGAAAAAATTGACTTCCCACCTAATTTGTTTTTAAAATTGAGATGGCTTGCTCACGCATTTCGTTTGCTCTATTATAGGGATAATATATGTTTTTTTAAACTTGCGACTGTCTACTCAGGAAGGAAAATGAAAAAGAGGAGATGCTTGCTGGTCTACACATATGCTCTCACCTATTGATTGGCATAACATCACTAATTTGAAAAGGGAAGCCACCACCTGATGGCAATTCCTATCGGGTCAAAATGTTTGCTTCAATAAATCGTGACACGTTCAAAATTAGTGTCATGATCCTCATTTTCACATTGGAAAATATTTTCCTTCATTTCTAATTGAAATAAATTTTCTCTAAGTATGCCTATGATTGGTAGATTACAAGTTATGATTATTACTCATGATATATATTTAATTAATATTAATAATAATCAATGTCCATGTTTATAACACACCAATCAAAAACATAGTTGGAGGAAAACACGACTAATTATATTTTAATATGAGAAGCACCAATACACTATGAAAAGTGCATACTCTTCATTATTTTTCTTTTCATCAATATGCTTTTGTTTTTTTTTCCCAAAATGTTCATATTTTGCATTAACTTATAATAATCATATAGTTAGAGAAAAATGAAAGTAGTTAGTATTTAAATGAAGGGCTTATAAGTTGTTACGCACATATTTGAGCCGTAAAAAATTTCGTGCGTGCATCTTTTACGCAAACCCATATCATGACTAAGCAAGTGTCGAGATACTCCAAGTTGCTTTTCTTTTTACGGTCAGATACTCCAAGTTGCTTTGAGTTTTTCCTAAAGAACTCCTCGAAAAGGACATTCTTGCTGATCATTATCTAAGCGTACATCACCTGTCGTTTTCATTCTTGTTTCCTTTTCTCTTTTTATATTCGTTCCTTTCTTTTTCTCCGGGTAATTAAATAATTTCGTTTGCCGGCCCATTTAGAAGGTGACTACCCATTAAGCAATCCGCATCAACCTCACTCGGAACAATAAGAGCACTAGTTACAACCAACTTAATAAACGTGTCACCAATTTTCGCGAAATCACAATTTCGATTCACTCGAGATATTTGAACATGCCACATTGCTAAGTTGAACGACGCTACGACATACCTCATACAAAAATATATCATAACCTGACTATTAGCATTTTGATGGGATTGTGGTGATTAGCTTGTCAATTTTATTTTTCAATCAATTGTAAAGTAAAATAGTTTTGATCGGCAAGTTACTATCTTTCAGAGGTGAAGCCGCAAACATTTGAAGCATCATACTCATTCAATTTGCTTTTACATCCAGAATACATATGATGTTTAACCAAAATGAAAAACACCATCAATTGTACTTGCGGCAACACATCCGGCGCATATGTCCTCCCGCACCTGGACATATCCATTCCGAACAATCACAAATCACGCTCGCGCATGAAAGCAGCAGAACATCCCCTCCTTGCTGAATATCACCACCGGCAACAGACAAAGTAACAAGCCAGTCTCGCCAAGACGAACTTCTTTCGTAGGGCCACCCGTTCCATTTATCTTGAATAGATCAATGCTCTTTCAGATCAACCATGTCAATACACACAATGCCACCTGTTTCGCAGCATCCAAATCCACCCGAGATTTCATAACGAGCGCAAGTTTGAAGTTGAAGGCTCCTCTAGTGAATCTGTCAAAGCCACACAAACCGAAGCATGAATGAATGATGGACAAAAATCATATTCGGGGCTTCCTCGTGTAGAAATCTTCTCAATGGGAAGCATTATTCATGTTTCAAATGAGAATACCGTGTGCGGAAGGAAGAAATTAGTCACGACCACGCTCACTTTACTTCTCGGGATTTCCTGGCCATAATGTGTGATGTAGTCTGAAGATTGAGATGGGTTGAGATAATAGCTCCATGGACTTAACCGAGATATGGGTTGAGTATCTTGGGCATGAATCTATTTTTTCATTTTTTTTGGGGTCGGTAAATCTATTTTTTTCATTTAAAGAGTCGCATTTGTTACGTAACACATCGGCCCTGCCCTCCATCTCTCATTGGCATCGATCTGACAAAGGGGTGAAGTCAGTCGCTCACAACAGTGTGACACGGTCGGATCAATCACCCATATTCAACGAGGAGAGATCTTCCTTTTGA
Organism: Corymbia citriodora subsp. variegata; assembly: GCA_014858505.1. NCBI lineage: Eukaryota > Viridiplantae > Streptophyta > Magnoliopsida > Myrtales > Myrtaceae > Corymbia > Corymbia citriodora. The sequence goes on from CM026414.1 coordinate 8,649,211, forward strand.
GTTTGCTTCTGGTCATGGGAAAAGAACCCAAGTTGGCTATTTCACATAGAAATTGGATTATCATCATTCAAAGGAGATGCCCGAGATATTCATTTCTCTGTCATTAGAGCATTGCAGTTAGATTCGCCAGGACGTCGTGTCCATCTTGGATTTCCTTTTGAGTAATTCAGCCGTTATCTCATAATAGCAGCTTTCTACATCTGTTGGAAATCAGCGTAGTCCCTGCGTATTTTTAAAAATTGGGATTTAGTTCCAATGTGTTTGCATATGATGTCTCGAATGGTCTATACAAATGTCAAAGTAAAGAGGATTAGCACGGCAAAATGCATATTTAACTTAGACTTATCAAATTTTTAATGGAGGGTTTATGTAAAGTAGAGTAATCTTAAACATACTTAACTTTTTGCCTCAATGAAAACTCTCAGTCTATAGACTCACCCGCATTGAGTAATAATATTTGGACATGTGCGTGGACTTCCACCCATACTGTTAGTATTAAGTAAGATCCAAGATGACATGGGGAGATCTGAATCCTTCACCTAACGGGACGACAGGATGAAGATGAAATTCCTATGCTCGAAGTGGTGAGGCTGGGCTCGGAGATATGCCCTAACTGGCCATGCCCAAGCCCACTCATAACCTACAAAGGACAAACATATTAAAATCTCTAATAAACGAAGTTGAGCTTAACGGGCCAAGTTCCCATTTGGGTCGGCCTTGATGAGCCGAAACTTGCACCCAACCTATCTTATGAAAGATGAGCAAATGGGCAGTGGTTCATCCGAGGCAGCTCCAGTAGTTGTTTTTGACAGTAAAGTGATTTTTTTCTTGTAAGTCTATATTAACGAGTGTTCTTGCAAAATTGATTGCAGGTAATCATCGAGAAATTAGAAAAGGACAACAAGTATGTAATTTTGCAGGAAATCTCTTCGATTAATTTCGGATATGGCCGGTAAACCACCTTGTTAAATTGTTTTGGTCATCTTTGATGACGTGGGGGTAAACTAGGACAAGCCCTCCATGACCATCCACCCTTACGAAAACAAGGATTAATCTTGCTGGTTGTCCTTAGCCAAATCAATATGACATCAACATCCATTGAAACTTTCCTAATTTAATTAAAGATCTGACCTGCAAAATACGTTAATTAATTTAATTAATGGCCAATTTCTCAATCACTACCTACAACCAATTTTTAAAAGGCAATTGTTGATTCTTATAAGGAAGGCAAAAAAAACAAAAAAAGACCCGTTAGGTTACTTAGCACATTAACTTTGGTCAGCCATGTCCATCTTCGTTCAAGATTTTTTACTTCACTTGTGACAGGGACCGTTTTTGGGACTTTTATTTGGTACACTGCGGATGTAAAAGAATCAAAGCAGGATTGAGGTGCTATATGTCTACGTTTTTTTAATTCTGGTAAATTAATTAGTTCCACTAACGTATGAGAGTTTTTCATTTCATGACTACTTGTGAAAAAGGAAATATTTCACAGAGGTAATGTACCTTATATAAATCCACAAATGAATACTTTATCAACGTAATGCGATTTGAATTGCTATATCAATGTGAAGTTTTGTTTAGAGGAATATGAATAGTATTTGAAAAGATAAAAATATGTAAGTAGTCATTGTATCAAAGTAAGGCTTGTTTCTTGTATTTGATCTTTTATTTTTTTATTAAGAGAAGTTCAAATAAATTTGCAGAAATAACACTCAGACAATTGCAAGAAGTTTCCATGCTCTTTCGAGGATGGCTGCATATCTGGACAAACAAGTGAGATTTTAGGAACCATGGAATTAGCTCAGCAAGATTACAACTAGCAATAATAATTAAATGATGGTACCGCATAAGTACATTCATGTATAAAGATTGTCTTCCTACCTAATCCTGTTCTTGAAATTGAAACCGCTTTCTCACACCCCTCGTTTGCACTATCATACATAGGGTGCGTTTAGTTCAGCTTTGGGCAAATACACTTGGGAAAATTTAAATATATTTAGGCTAAAGGGATTTCTTGAAATGCAAATAGTGTTTGATAATTTTATACTACATTGTGAAACAACTTTAGCCTAAATGCCATTTGGTAAACACCACATTTTGTAAAAGACTTTTGCTAAATGTAATTTTGGTTACTATATGGAGATTCCTTCACTCCATTTTTTTGTGTTCTTAGTTATCCATTAATGATGGGGAATACTCCTAAGCTCTTGTACGTTATCTTATAAATGATACTTACATTTCAAACAAAACAAAAAAATGTTTCTTAGCTTTTGACATTTATAGTATCATCACTTGACCACAGTGGTGACAATGATGACCCTTGATACTTAGTTAAAAAGAAAAAAGAAATGTGTTCTAAGGACAATAATTTAAGACAATCAAAATAAATCCACAAAAGTGTTATACTTCGAATAGATATATTCACATTTTCTAAGCACAGTAATAGCGTGTCTCCGAAGCACTCTTTAACATTTTCCAAAGGAAAAATCTCCCAAATAGTCTATTATTGCAAGTTGGAAACAATAGGAATTAAATTTATGGAGAGGGTTGATAAGCAAAGGGATATTCATGTAGGCTTACAATCATGTCATGCATGTTGCAGATGACAAGGAAAAATGGCCACCAAGAGCACCACTGATTCCAATGGATGTCCCAAAGCAAGTTTGGAGGGAAAAAGAAGAAGAAAGGAATAAACCACATAATGAGAAAGTTTATAAAGCATTTAAGAAGAAGAAGAAGAAATTTATGGTTAAGCTTGTAAGAACAAAGCTGAATAAATAAATACCACAATCACCAGCGATAGTTGTGATATGATATGTCGCAACAGAGTCCACTGCAAGAATCCAACACATCAAGTTTTACACCAGCGACAAGCTCACAGATTGTCGTGGAGAGCACTCCCTCGGCCTGAGGACCATCACTAATTGCTGGGCATCCATAGACTATACAGTAGCTTACTACAATCTTTGGCTTGCTTCAATCTTTGGCGATATCTCACTGTCATTGTCTAGTATGGGTAGGAAGAAAATGTACGTTATATTTGATAGTTCAAATGAATGCTCTAAATAGCCTATGTTCTTAAAAGAATTGCAAGTGAGGAGGATACACTAATATGCAAAACTGAAGGTGATAGGGGGAGATGATGAAGGATATGCAAAAGCTGAAGATGGTGTGAGGGTTTTTCGTGTGTGATAGGTTTTCTCGAGGGTTCTTTTGTAGGTGTTTTTAAGTTAGCATCTCCTTTGTTGGTTTTTCCCTTGTTTATTTATTTTAATTTTTTTTGTGAAGGGCATAGCTATGAAGGCAAATAGCCATGAACTTGTTTATGAATTTTGGATTTTTTTTTTTATGAACCTTGTGTTATAGGTGCTTTACTGACAATTAATTAAAACGTTTGGTTTGTTACTGTATTATTATAATAATGTGCTAAATTGTGTATTGCTATGATATGCTGTTTGTGTCCCCATGAATTTTTTTATCTAGGCAATGCACTACAATGCTTCTAAAGTTCACCGTAATGCTAGAGCAAGCAATTCACTGCGTCGCATGAATGTTGCATCGCACGAGAATGCAGTACTTTGCTGTGCAAAGCGTAGTGCATTACACGGTACAAAAGCTCTCCATTGCATATTAACCAATGGACTGATTAACGTGCCGGTTTTCGGCCCATAATTGCTTAACTTTAGCCCATGCATGGCTAATTGTTGGCTTTCCGGGACCAATTCTGGGTCGTGCTTAGCTTTGCTAGGCCAGTTTTTGGCCCATCTAGTCCTTGGACTTGCTTTGGGCTAGCTTTCGGCCTAGCTTGAATTTGCTCAACCAGTTTCGACCATGTTTGGCTAGTTTTGGCCCATTTCGGCCTTAGTTCTAGGTCCATTGCACGGCTTGCTCTTAGCCTTGTTTGGCCAGTTTGTGGCCCATGCTTGGCCGATGCTTCGCCAGTTCCATTAAAGACCGCCGGTTCCAACAAGCAAGCTTGTCAATACATTGAAATCCAACCAACTTAACGATAGCGCTAACATCAAAGAGAACTGAAATGTAGTGCTGTAACATCCTGAATTTCGACCCATTTCGGGATATATGAAATGGTTATTTTATCAATGCACTGTTAGTTACGTTTACTCTGAATTGATCCCTCACGAGTTAACTAACTGTTCGGCAAGGCAATTAAGGATCGGTACGCGTATGACTAGTGAATTTAATTAGGGATAGGCCGCTCGACCATAAGGATCAAAGAGGAATAATACTACATTGTTGCAGGCCAATTAGCGAACGGAAATAAATCGAGTCGGCAAAAATACGAGGTCGGATTGCGGGTGATTCCGCACGACTTTGATATTAATTGCGGACAACGTTAAACCGATTTCCTTTTGGTCCTGTACTCAGTGTGAGCAATTAACCTCTCGTGATTACATGACAACTGATGATCGCCCTGATTCGAATGCATGATCGTGGATTGAAAAGCTATCAACCACGGGTCAAACACGCGAGAGCCCCTAAATGCCGCCCGAAAGTTAGGTCGTACTAAAGTCGCAATTGATCGATGTTAACCACGAATTTCAATTCGCTATCGGGTATCGAATTTTTAAGGGTGTCGAGACTAAATATTGGACATTGTCTCATTGATTCTCGGATTTATTGGTGAGCCCGAATTATTGGAAAATGATTCAACGGGCCGAGTTTTGGAGCCAAATATTTGGAAATTTGTGCTTCAAGGATAAAAAGATCAAAATACCCCTCTCTAAGTGCTTGTTTAGATTTTTGTGTTGTTCTCTTTCTTTTGTCTTTTTCTTCTTTTTCTTCCCCCAACTTCGTCCGCACGTTTCCCTTTCTCTCTCCCCCTTTTCTTTCTCTTCCCCTTCACGTTTCTTTCTGTGGTCGACAGCCACTTGCCCATCATTTTCCCCATTTGACTTGTCAACCCTTTTCTTCTCTCTCTTCTTCTCCCATTTGGTCTGACACCCATGTGGGTATGTGTGTGTGTCTCTCTCTCTCTCTCTCTCTCTCCCGCGCAGCTTGCGCAGCACGTTCGTCCGCCCCTCCCCCTGCAACTTCTTCTTCCCCTTCTTCTTCCCTCGGTCGAAGCTGCTGCTGCCTTCCCTTTTTGCTGCCACCACCACCGGCGACCACCACCCATCACCACCGCAGCTCCGCCACCGCCCCTACTCTTCGCCCGGTCACCGGCGAGTCGCCGTCCGCCGGCCTTAGGCCGAACCAGCACCACCCCAGCTTCTGTCTTCATCTCCTCCTCTGTCTGTCGCCGCTGCAACGCCAGCCGACCGCCGGACGTCGGAGCAGCGAGCTGCTGCCTCGCCGTCGCTTGGCCACCACCACCTTTCGCCTGACCGCCCCAGACCGAGCCGCTGCTGCTCTTCTTCGGACCTGACCTAGCTGAACCAGATCCGGCGAGTTGCCATCCTTGGCCCGACCTCCGCCCGTCGTCCCTCCGCCACCTGGCCGCAGCTCGCCGTCTGCCCAGACCCCGCCGGAGGCCGACCGACCAACCAGCCTCCTCCACCCGCAAACCAGCTGCTGCATCGCCTGTCTTTTCCCTCTCTCGGTTCTGTCCAGCTTCGCCGGAGCCGCCCGCCTGGTCGCCGGAGCTGCTGGTCGCCGTCCGGAGTTGCCGGGCCGCCCACTAGCCAGCCCCGTGCCGCCGGTTCCTTCGTTTGTCGGCTTTTCGTCGCGTGGACAGCCACCCTCGGCCGTCGAGACCCGGTCCCGGGCCACCTCGTCCCGACGCGCTGGAAGTTCCCGGGCGTTCCCCTCGTTGCCGTGGTCGCGCTCGTGTCGTCGGATTCGCTAAACGCGTGAGTCGATTTTCTAAACCTTGCTTAGGGTGCTAAACTCCCTTAGGGTGATTAGTTTAATGTTAAGCATGATGATTGGTGTTTGATTATTATTTGATTAAGCATGTTTAGTGTTAATCGTGGTTAGAATAAATTAACTGTGGTTAGATTAAATGTAGTTGGTTAATCGCGGTTAGATTAAATTAATCGTAGTTGGGTTAATTAACTATAGTTGGGTTAGACCGGTAACCGTGATTAGTATTAATAAATATTATTATTATTTTTTGGAATAAAATAATAATTATTTATTAAATTCGGAATTATTATTTATTATTTTCGGAATTAATTAATTTATTATTAATTTCGAAATTGGTTGTTATTATACTTGGGTAATAATTAATTAATTGTTTTTGGAGAATAATTAATTAATTAGTGGTGGATGATTAATTATTCTTGGATGTTAAATATTGATTGTTGGATAATATTATTCTTGGGTGTTGAATATTGATTATTGGATAATTATTAATGGAATATTTTTTAGTAAAGTATTATTTTCCGAAAGTACGTTATTAATTAATTGTGTTAGTATCGACTGATTGTGGTGAATTATTGTTCGTATTTTCCTCACGTGGATTATATATTGAGTGGATTATTATTCGTATTTTCCTCACGTGAATTATATGTTGAATACATGTATATATGCTGCCTTTGATGATATTGTTTAAATATATACTCGGTGGAGTAAATTCACGGATTGCGATTGTGAATTAGGGTTGAGTATATTCAGCATATTCGTGTGACTACGTGTGAAAGGCATTTGTACTCGTGTGACCACGTGTGAAATATTATCGCATTACATGTAGAGTTTGCGATGAATTGATATGTACAAGCACGAATCATGTCTGCATTGGTTGCATTACAAGATAATGAAATGAGCATGATTAATTGATGTGCTTGCGTGGTCACGTAAGAGCCCGTCACCCAGTGGGGGATCTGTGGTGGACGAAGTCCGTATTATCGGAATGCCCGGGCGCCGGATGCGGGTCGCGGTAGAGGCCGGACCTATGCTCTTTGTGAATGCCGTCTGGGTGCCAGACGTTGCCGTGCCCAAAGCAGTGGGACGATGCCCGGTTAGGCCGATAGACTGCCAACTTGTGTGTTGGAAGGAAATTCCCCCAAAGTGTTGTTAATAAATGGAAAACGAGAAAGTGCATGGTGCATGAGACAATTGAAAGGTGCTCTGATTGTTTATTATAATTGCTGCATTGAGGTGAGCATATGATAGACTGTATCATGCAGGTTGCGTGTGGCAAAAGTGAGGTAAGGATGCCTGTGATTGCGATTGTTAACTGTTAATAATTGCATATGAGCCTTGGTCTAATCGTGCGTTTGTCAATGGTTGATTGGATGTTATTCTGTTGTTGAGTTGTGAGCGATAGAGACATTGCACGTCAGGGCGCGCTCGAGGCGAGTAGGTCTCCTAACCGAGGCTTAGGATCTTGACTTGCTGAGATTTATCTCACTGGTTATTGAATAACCACTGTCAGGTCTGTAGGATGGAGGATTGACGCGCGTTGTGGCTCGTGGCCGTTTTCGAAGGGAGTAGATTAACCTCGGCTTGTTGGTTTCTTTGGCTCGATAGGAAGATGCCCGTGGTGAGGGCTTGTATTTGTAAACTTCCTAAGGTTAATCAGTAGATAAATAAAGCAGTACTTTGGAATGTGTTATTGTTGGGTTTTCCTGCTATTCCTGCTTTTGTAATTGACCGGAGATTATATTTCGCTTCCGCATGCGTTTAATTAAAAGATAAAAATAATGGTCGGCGACGGATCCTGGAGAGTCGCAAATCAAATGACCGCAAGAGAACAGGGGTTGTCGCGGACTCGAGAGCCGGGTCGTGACATCCCCGTCGGTTTTGGTATCAGAGCCTGGTCAATATATGGAGTGATAAGGTGCGATGGGTTTTGGGATAGTTAGTTAGGAAAACACCCCGTGCTTGTGTTTGTTTATTTGATTCTCTAGCTTTAAGCGGGTCGTTCTTAATTTCTAATCCCTTGTGGAGTTGGAAATAAGGTTTCAGTGATAATTCTATTAGACGAACGATCCTGATTCGAAAGTCTTTGAGGTAAGGCAGTTGAAGAATGGGCTAATGCTTGAGGAAGGATCCTAGATTTGATTTAGATAGGGCAGTGAGCTCAGATTCAAGATGTTGTTGCTGTTGCCACCGTTGTTGCTACTGTCTCACCTTGTAAGTTCTGTGGGTTGGAAAATGGATTGACGATCGGTCAATGTTTAATTTGGTTGAACTGTTCCTGGAGTTTGAGTTGTCCAAGTTTGCTAGGATGAGTAATCTTGAGGTTGCAACCTTCTGGATTAAGGAATTGGAGTAAGTGTTCGTATTGTTGGAATGTTCAGAGAAAAATAAGATAGTCTTGGTAGAGTACCAATTGTAAGGTAAAGTGAGCATGTGGTGGGAAATAACCCAAGGAAGGGTTTTGCCCAAAGGTACCGTCCTCGAGTGGAGTACTGTCGACGAAGCGTTCAATGGAGAATATTTTTTTGAGTGCATGCAAGAGCAGAAGGTAATTGAATTTCTGCAATTTCGTCAGAACCATTTGTCAGTTGTGCAATAGGAGGTTAAGCTTGCAGAGTTCTCGAAGCATGCACATAGAATGATTGGGAATCTAGTAGACCGAGTCAGAAGGTCGGAGATGGTTTGAAATCGGAAATTAAGGATTAGTTGGTGCCCTTGAACCTAAAGGACTATGATGGATGGTACAAGAGAGCCCGACTAATTGAAATGACGTGGTAGAATGAGTAGCTGCATGTGGAATGGTTTACACCTAATATGGATAATCATAGGCTTGGGAAAAAGCTAATGATAAAAGGAATGGCATTGGGAAAAATCGGAGTATAATTGGAATGCCAAGTGTTGGATTCGAAGGCTGTGACTATTGGTACAACTTCCCAATGTGATTATGTCACTTATGCGTTAAGTGGTTTGGAAGCCACGCATTTGTTTTCAGCAGAATACTTTATTGAGTTGGTGAGGCTAAGATCGAAATATTTGGAAGAGGTTCTTAACAGGTTGACCCAGTTAAAGGATGAGGTTGTATGCGGTAGGATTGTTCAGATTGTATGATGGTCATCAGCGATCAAAAAGGAATTGATCGATTTGATTGTGTTGGCAATGTACAATTGCTATGTGATGGTTGGAAGGGATTGGCTTATTAAGTATTGAGTTACAATGGATTGCTAATGGAAGGTAATCCAGTTTAACCCATTAGGTAGGGTTAGTTTTGAGTTTACTGGAATCAAGGAGGACCCTCGATTCCTTTGAAATTTGTCGTTGAGAGTAGCTCATTTATTGGATGATTTGAGATTAAATTGTTAATTAAGGAATCAAGTATGGATTGTTGTACCTATGCATTGACTATCGGCAGTATGACTAAGGGACAGTCACGAACAAGTATCAATTACCAAGGATAGATGACTTGTTTGACCCACTTCAAGGAACTTCGACATATTCCAAAATAGACCCAAGGACGGGCTATCCGTAGTTGAGGATTAAAAAGGATAATACTGAAGATGACATACCGTGTGTGATTTGATCACTAAGAGATTACCGTACTGTTGTTTGGATTAACTAATACGCCAGTTGTTTTTATGGATTCAATGGATTGAATAATTAAGGCGTATTTGGATTAATTTGTAATTGTGCTCGTGAATGATATATTGGAAATATTCGAGGAATTTACAAGAACACGAACAGTACTTGAGGGTGGTCCTATAGACTATTCGAGAGCATAAAAAGTATGACAAGTTTGGTATGTGCGAGTTTGGATTTACTCGCATTGCTTTTGTGGGTCGAGTGATTTTGGACGAAAGAAATTCTATGGACCCGCTAAGATCAAGGCAGTCATGATGTGACCAAGACTTATGACAGTGGCAGAGGTTCGGAGTTTTCTAAGTCGGATAGATTATTACAGACGATTCGTAGAAAGGTTCTCTACGATAGCTACGTCTCTGATGCGAAGGTTAACGAATGACGTAAGAATTTGAATGGACGGATAAGTGCGTTTAAGAGCTTAGGTATAAGCTGATTATCGCACCAGTTTTGAGAATTTAGTCTAGTATTGGAGAATATGAGATTTACAGTGAGGTGTCGTATAAAGGATTTGACTAAGTGGTAAGACAACAATGACGAGTAATTGTTTACGCGTCACGACAATTGAGGGCTTGTGAAGTTCATAATGTGAGCTCATAAAAATTCGGTGGATCAAATTTCAGGTGTTGACAAGTGGTCCTGTGAAAACGAGCTCATGAGTTGACGAGCTGGAGAAAGTTTTGTACTTTGAGATGCTTAGATGAGGTTAAAACCGTGAGGCTTGGTATGGGACGGGCCAAAGCGGATAATACCTCTATGAGATAAAGCATGTTTAAAAAGGGACTTTTGTTAGAAGTGGTGCAGTTCGTAGATGCCCATGACGACTGATCCGATGAGGGCGGGGAGTGGTCGTCGGGGCCGGAGTGCCTGAGCAAGGAGCGACTCCTGGCAGGCTTCTAGGATGTCGAAAGGGGCATAAATGAACTGAACCACAGACTGGCAAAAAGAGAATGCTTGTGGAATAAAATTTATTCGAGTGGTATAGCAGAAGTATGGTCAAGTTTGTGAGACTACAGTCTATTGGAATAAGGTCAGAGAAAGGACAATCATTGATTCAGAGATGGTCTAGCAGTTAATGGATGCTGCTAAGTTATCAGGGGCAGATAAAGGACAATGTAAGGTTGCTAGAAAAGCGATACAGAAAAGACTAAGACTGTTGGATTGTTAAGTTCAGTGTTGCATTTTTCCTTAAGGTGTCGTCGATAAGAGGGATATATCGATTTGGACACTACCAGTGCTTTGGCTTAGTGGTTTGCGGGATAAAGTTCTATAGGTCCAACTGAGAATTCGAAACCGGGAGGTGTAAGCAAAGTTGCTTTTGGCAGAATCAGATAAGGTATGGCCTATGGGAACCAAAAAGGACCTGGAAGTATTTGGTATATCAAGGTACAGAAGGAACGATATGGAGAAGTGAGGATGCAATGAGGCATTAATACCCTCGTCTGTTTAAGGATATTGGAAGTTCGGCAAATTTCGAGGACGAAATTTTTATAAGGAGGGAAGAGTTGTGACATCCTGAATTTCGACCCATTCCGAGATAGGTGAAATGGTTATTTTATCAATGCACTATTAGTTACGTGTACTCTGAATTGATTCCTCACGAGTTAACTAACTGTTCGGCAAGGCAATTAAGGATCGGTACGCGTACGACTAGTGAATTTAATCAGGGATAGGCCGCTCGACCATAAGGATCAAAGAGGAATAATACTACACTGTGGCAGGCCAATTAGCGAACGGAAATAAATCGATTCGACAAAAGTACAAGGTCGGATTGCGGGTGATTCCGCACGACTTCGATATTAATTGCGAACGACGTTAAACCGATTTCCTTTTGGCCTTGTACTCAGTGTGAGCAATTAACCTCTCGTGATTACATGACAATCGAGGATCGCCCTGATTTGAATACACGATCGTGGATTGAAAAGCTATCAACCACGGGTCAAATACGCGAGAACCCTTAAATGCCGCCCGAAAGTTAGGTCGTACTAAAGTTGCGATTGATCGATGTTAACCACGAATTTCAATCCGGTATCGGGTATCGAATTTTTAAGGGTGTCGAGACTAAATATTGGACATTGTCTCATTGATTCTCGGATTTATCGGTAAGCCCGAAATATTGGAAAAGGATTCAACGGGCCGAGTTCTGGAGCCAAATATTGGGAATTTGTGCTTCAGGGGTAAAAAGACCAAAATACCCCTCTCTAGATATTTGTTTAGATATTTATCTTATTTTGTCTTGTCTTCTTTTCTTTTCTTATTTCTTTTATTTTCTCCCTCCTTCTCCCTCAAGTTTCGACATCCCCCTTCCCCACGTTTTTCTCTCTCTTCTTCCGCACGTCTCTCTCTCCCCCTTTTCTTTCTCTTCCCCCTCACGTTTCTTTCCGTGGTCGACAGCCACTTGCCCATCATTTTCCCCATTTGACTTGTCAACTTTCTTTTTCTCTCTCCCCCATCCACTTGCTGACAACCCCACGTCTCTCTCTCTCTCTCTCTCTCTCTCTCTCCTCCTTTCTTCTCCTGCAAGTTCGACGCCCTCCCCCATTCCCAGCAACTTCTTCTTCTTCATTTCTTCTTCTTCCCTGCTGGTCGACGCCGGCTTGCTGCTGCTGCCGCCATCACCGACCGCCACCGCTGCACCGCAGCTCCACCGTCCCGCTAGCTCGTCGCCCAGTCGCCGGTGAGCTGCCGTTTGCTGGCCTTGGACCGAACCAGCACCACCCCAGCTTCTGTCTTCGTCTTGTCCTCTGTCCGTCGCCGCTGCCACGCCAGCCGACCGCCTGGACGCCGGAGCAGCAAGTTGCTGCCTCGCCGTCGCTCGGTCACCACCGCCCTTCGCCGGACCACCCCGAACCAAGTTGCTGCCGCCCCTCTTTCTTCTTCCCCTCGGTTTTGACCGAACCAGATCCATGGACGCCGGAGCAGCGAGCTGCTGCCTTGCCGTCGCTCGGCCGCCATCGTCCTCTGCCCTGGCCGTCGCTCGCCGTCCGCCCAGCACCGGAGCCGCCCTTCGCCGGTTGCCACCCCCGAACCAGCTGCTGCACCGCCTCCCTTTTCCCTCTCTCGGTTCTGTCCAGACCTTGTCGGAGCCGCCTGCCTGGTCGCCGGAGCTGCTGGCCGCCGTCCGGAGTTGCCGGGCCGCCCACCAGCCAGCCCCGTGCCTCCGGTTCCTCCATTTCGCAGCCCTTTGTCATGTGGACAGCCACCCTCGGCCGCTGAGACCCGGTCCCGGGCCACCTCATCTCGACGTGTCGGAATTCCCGAGCATTCCCTTCGTCGCCGTGGTTGCGCTCATGTCGTCGGATTCGCTAAACCCGTGAGTCGATTTTCTAAACCTTGCTTAGGGTACTAAACTCCCTTAGGGTGATTAGTTTAATATTAAGCATGATTAGTGCTTTTGATTGATGGATGATTAGTGTTTTATTATTATTTGATTAAGCATGTTTAGTGTTAATCGTTGTTAGAATAAGTTAATTGCGGTTAGAGTAACTATAGTTGGTTAATCGCGGTTAGATTAAAGTAATCTTGATTGGGTTAATTAACCATAGTTGGGTTAGACCGGTAACCATGATTAGTATTAATAAATATTATTATTATTTTTGGAATAAAATAATAATTATTTATTAAATTCGGAATTATTATTTATTATTTTCGGAATTAATTAATTTGTTATTAATTTCGAAATTGATGGTTATTATTTTTGGGTAATAATTAATTAATTGTTTTTGGAGAATAATTAATTAATTAGTGGTGGATGATTAATTATTCTTGGACGTTGAATATTGATTGTTGGATAATATTATTCTTGGGTGTTGAATATTTATTGTTGAATAATTATTAATGGAATATTTTTGGAGTAAAGTATTATTTTTGGAAAGTACATTATTTATTAATTGTGCTAGTATCGATTAATTTCGATGGATTATTGTTTGTACTTTCCTCACGTGGATTATATATCGGTGGATTACTAGTTGTACTTTCCTCACGTGAATTATATGTTGAATACATGTATATATGATGTCTTTGATGATATTGTTTAATATGTACTTGATGGAGTAAATTCACGGATTGCGATTGTGAATTAGGGTTGAGTATATTCAGCATATTCGTGTGACTACGTGTGAAAGGCATTTGTATTCGTGTGACCACGTGTGAAATATTATCGCATTACATGTAGAGTTTGCGATGAATTAATGTGTACAAGCACGAATCATGTCTGCATTGGCTGCATTACAAGATAATGAAATGAGCATGATTAATTGGT